>CAJUYH010002212.1:70154-105089 GCA_910591685.1 Galerucella tenella | reverse complement strand
ATTTGGGCCGAATTCAGAAACGACACTACTACTACACTCCTTTTACACTCAAATCGCGACTCGTTTGAGAGTGAGTGGAACTCACCCTCAATTTTGGTATTCAAAAACCATGTAGGTTGAGTAACTCATGTGAGTAGAGATTGTAGTGCACTAGTTTCTGTTTCGAGCTGTCAACATTGTAATTTTTGGTTTATTTGAACTAAATTTGACAATTCATATTAATAATTTCACTTGTGTATCTATTCCCCGAATATAGATAACCTCAAAAATTATATTAAAAACTTTATCATTCATTGAATGAATATGAGCGAACAAAATAAATATAACACCAAGTGAAAAAATATATTTAACGGAGTTAGTGGCTCAATATGAAAATATTATAGTGCAAGAAAACGGATTTAGTGGATGCATCCGAAAAAAAGAAAACGTGGGCTATTATCACTACAAAATTCAATTCTGTACCGGATCACACAAACGTAAGTATAGTATTGAATAATAGCAAATTTCATTCCCATCCAGTATTACCATGACCTAACTTTTACAAAAGTAATAATTATTGGATTTGTCTTGACAGCGAACTCCACAACAACTTCAAAAAGCATGGGAGAACATAAAAGGCAGAAGGAAAAAGGAGCTATCAAAAGAAAAACAGCAGAGAATGGCAACTGGCAGTGGAATTATTCAAGAACCGCCTAATGATGATGCTACCGATGTCATCTTAGATTGTGTAGACATCGAAATAGATGTCATTGATAGCGACGTGGCTATGCTAAGCCTCATATCTTTTCTCTGAATTTCAAATTTGTTAATATTCTTCCTCTGCTTTACAGCTACGACAAGGAGCTCTCTTTTGAGAAAAGGGCAAAAAAGGGGGTATGCAATTGATACTGAGCTGGCAGCACGTGTAGCCCGGTTAAAAAAACTTGAGAAGCAAGATGAAGAATTTCACATGATGCGAATGGAAAATAAGAGACAGAGACGGTTAGAAGCTGAAAAAGTAAAATTGGCAGCTGAAAGAATTATTTTAGAACACAACAAAAAACAGTTCATGGTATAATGTATATTTTTATTGAAATAATAATAAAACTTAAGTACTAGTCAATATTTCAATTCATAAAATGCCTGTGAATGAATTTGACTATTAATTTTACTCACCGTGAAATAGGCAAATAAGCTTCATCATCTTCGACATATTGAATAAACTCGTATAAATCAGCCATTTAAATACAATAAATTGGAAACCAATTATGAAAACCTTTATATCGGTCGTTATTAATTGCTTCAAACACAAAAATATGAGGTTATGTTGATAATGTAGGGACCAACTAGTTACCCTCAAAATAAACTCATTTATACACTACAATTGTAGTGTCGATTTGAGTATTTCTTGTTTCTGGATTCCAAATTGAGCATGAGTGTCGATTCGAGTACAGATTGAGTGTAAATTGAGGGTGAGTGACGTCTATGAATTCGGCCCGAGATTAAGCCGCAATTGCAGCTGATATTCATAACAATCAATTAAAACCAATTCTTCAATATTTTTAATTATTTTTTCTTTCGCTTATAACTCGCCTGGCTCTTTACAATACTACTAGTTTCAGCGCCGTAAAGGAACGCAGCAAAAAAAAGTTGCCTTCAAAAAGGCAAAAAGGCCGTTCCCCTTTTATGAGAAAACTTCCTGTATCAAAGAAATATCCCCACAGACCTCAGCATAAAAAACCTGTTAGAAAGCCAAACCTGTCAGAATAACTGAAATTCGATCTCGCCTACTAATTATTGACTTCTATTTCCCATTCTCTCCCACCCTCTCCTTAGACAGCTCCCATACAGAGATCTACGAAATATGTCCAGGTCCAGTGTCTCTTCCTTCTCCTATATTGAGCCATCACAGATATTTCAGACCTATTGCCTGTGAGCTATACTCCGTCCTTTATTCACCCTTAATTTTCACATGGAATAACAAATTTCCCATGTTCCCAATATTTCCTTTCCCTGCCTTTTCAGGCAACTATATTGTCGACAATTTAATGGCAGGCCTCTGAACGATTTTATTACACAAAAAGCTGATCATCATATAAATTTGTGACAATAAAATGCATATATACAGTGCGTTAGTTAATCTTAATAGTTGTTTTCAAACGATGAGTCTTTATTAGTGGATACAGCTCATGAATAGGAGAAATAAAATAAAAGTTAAAGCAAGTACTTGGTATTTGTCGTCACTTCATATTATATATCGGATGAATTTCTTTGGATCCTAGGAATACCTAAAGTTTTTCCAAACGTCCTTCGATATCACCACAAGGATAGTCTAGCTTTTTTTTTCTAAGGAGCCGTCCCTTCGCCGGTACCACCTCAGCCTCCTGGGCTTATTGTGGATAATCCTAGTGTTCTGAATACAACCTATTCAGCCATTCCGTTCCCTGTATTAGCTCATACAGGTCCTTTGCTGGTTGGTTGTAGAAGTCTTCTGGAGTCATTTGGGGTCTACCATACAGTTTCTGCCTTCTGTGGTCCAACGACTCACAGTTGCATAGTATAGTCTAGCTTAGTGAAGAGCCTTTTCCAAGTGAACATTCCATGTACATTTTTGATCTAGCATAATTTTGCCAGTACAAATCCTATGCAAATGGAATTATCTCACAATGATAGGAAAGTATAGAGCAAGATCTTCCTAGTGAAGTCAACTATTAGTTTTGCAAAGGTTAACATTATTTGTATAGTATTATATGCTCCCTTCCCGACTTAGTTCTTGATATAACAAGATAATCTGATACGCTTGCAGCTCTACTCCGTATTGTGGAAACTTATAGCTGATGGTTTTGTCATGAAGAGATGTAGTTGCTGTTATATTTCTGAGTGTAGCGTAGATCCATCCAATAATGGTTGGTTTTATTAGTTCATCAGCCAAAATTAAACCAATGGAGGCCGGTAGTGCATCATACGCTCAATCGATGTAAAGAAATATATATGTCAACTAAGTCGTGTAACACTAAATCTATCGATTTATTGGTTTGGGTTCAGGGGAAAATTACATAAGGCTACACGCGTGATATGTCCATCCAGTACTTTTTCAAATATACAAGGCTAACTGGTTTAACCGATTTAGGGTGCGGGCCTGTGATGTCCCCTTTTGGCATATATTCCTCCCCAGCCTTCAACCAACTGGATGTAAGGTATGTAACTCGCTACTCCAGACTAGCTCTTTAGACGATAGGTAAGAGAAATTCCACTCCGTATTGCAGCAGAGCAGAAAATATACCTTCCTCACCAGGAGACTGCCGGTATTGTGGTGGTTTCTTTGGCGACTTTCAAATCGTTCTGGCGCCCTCGAAGAGAGGAGGTCGATTATTATCCAATGTCAAAAACCCAGAATAGAGGTTTTTTATCAAAGCTCCAACGTTCGAAGAGGTGGTGAAGACACCATCCAGGGCCGCACTAAGTGTGAGAGGCGAAGAGGGCGATTGCCCCGGGCACCAGTATAAAGAGGCGCCGTAATCGAATTTGGAAAAAATTACAATAAAATTTTATTTTTTATACATTTTTGTTGTCACTATTTATTTTTATCGTTAAATTTTACCAATAAACCATCGTGGAACCATCAGTTTTAACGGCCAATTTCGGCAGACGACTCTAGAAAGAATCTTGTGAATTCTCAAAACAAAAGGTAAGTTAAACACAACGTATGAAATTTATATTTTAATTGGTAAAAAAATATACCTATATTATAACGAATAACGAACAACAAACAACGAACTATTCCTATCCTTTATGAAATTTTCGATAGTAGCACAGCTTTACTATTCAAGGGCCGTCTAAAACCGACTTAATAGCACAAGTGTCATTTTTCAATGTTATAGAAATAACCAATTTTATGAAACAAAAGAATGATCATAAGTCGTAAAAAATTAATTAAAAAATTTTTAATCAAAAATAGCCAGGCCAAAACAGGCTGTCAATCACCTGGATTTGTGTTTATTTTTATTTTTTATTATAGAAAAAAATGTATTTTATCAAGGAAAAGAATGAGGGAATAGTTTCTAAAAGAATTGTAGAATTTATAACACTTTATTTAATTCACGAATATTTTTAAACATTTTACTTGAACAATCTCAATATAACCAGATATTTAGGTGTTCTTCGTAAGGACGATGCTGTTTCTTTTACAAAAGTAGCAGAAATTACAATGACAGAAGGATTGGCAACCCAGTTATTTTTTATGTAAATCTAAATGTGCGATCCACATTATATTTTTTTTATTTTCTATACTCTAATTCAAATAAATTATGATAGCTAAACACATCTATACTATTTAAAAGATACAATTGTCCGTTGTTTTTTGCAAATATAATTTTCCATAAGTAAACAAAACATATAGTTGTACATATATTGTATAAATCAACAAAACAATAATTTACTCTATTTCGTTATCCAATTTTTCGTGGTTTTTTTTACACATACTTATGTGTAGTTCGTAGTTGCTTGTAATTACTTTGTCGCATTTTGGACAGGTTATTTTGTGTCTAGAAGTGTTCCTAGTGACTATTTGCTCTTCTCCGCAGTTTGAGGCGTGTTCCTAAAACAATAATTTCTGACATTGTATACGAGAAATGACCAAATGAATAATTGAAATCAAACTTCACTTGTCGTAGTTACAGCCCCGCAGAACACGTATAAATGTATAACAAAATTTTATGTGAATATTACTTACATGGAGAATAGATATAGTGATGAGCAAAATTGGTCTTAGACCATCCTTAGACTAGCAAGAACAAAACTAAATGAACAAGAACAATACCAAGACTAAATTATGCAAGACCGAGACCAAATACGCAAGATAGGTACAAAAAAATAAATTTCATTCCACATTTCACACAAGTGATAATAAACGAAGTGTACTCGACCCATACTAAGACTGTTTCAAAAAAATCGATTAATTTTTTTTCTCTTAATGGGCCTTTTCAGTAGATGCTTAAATCTCGAAAAAAAATATTCTATTGGAAAGCTTGCTGATAATTTTTCACTTGATGCAGTTTTGTTTCGAATATAAATTTTAAAAAGCCGAATAAAAAGTTGAACAAATATTAGGGTAATTTGAACACGCGTTTGACCTTGGGGCAAGTGACGTCATAAGGTTTGGAGTTATTTTGGCAGTATTTGTCAGAATGGCTGGCCAATTGCTGCTATGGGCGAGGCCAAAACATCCAACGAAGAAGCAAATGTTCCTCGTTTTGGTCAACTTCTTCCGAGCTTTTGCTTTTTCGAACCATGATTTTCGTCTGTTTTCATCTCGAGGAACGTAAATGAATATTTTGCTTGGGCAATTTATCTTGTTATTTTAACAAAAACAAATAATCCAAAATGAAAGAGAATATCAATATCAATTTCGAGGTTACATGAGATGTCAAAATCAAAAACCAGGTAAACAAACTTTACAAATCTCATGGAAATAACGATCCGTAATTTTCAAGGTCGTAGGCTCTTTGGCGTCACGAAGGAGGGAGGAGTTCAAACCGCGCGCTTGCTTTCCGCACTTTTGATAATTTTTAGGATAGAAATCAAGCTCCAAAGAAAAATAAAAAAATAAGGGGACATTTTTTTATAAAATACTTCAATTTAAACCAATAAAAATAAATTACTGAAAAGGCCCATAATATCGAAAATATTGTTGAAAATGGTGGAAGAAAATTCTGTGAAAGTTAAGGCTCTTAATACTAATACCTATATAAAGGTGCCGCATTATAAATTTCAATTTTGCATTTAAATAACAACTGAACAACGTTCTCTTTGATTTTGGAATTTTGTAACTCACGTTACAATTTCTTGTAGAAAATTTAACGCTCTTCAAAAAATTGACTTGACAGATTATTTGTTTTCTTATTGTGTTTCGTTTTGCATAAAATCAATTATTATCAAAATATTGGCAGATATCAAGTTACGTAACACTAACTTCAGTTTTTTTGGCGAAGCACGAACAACGGTTTCTAAGCTCATGTATGTGATATTAGTGTTTAATTTTCGCGCAGAGAGAATCACAAATACCGAACAGCAGAGTTTATAGGAAGACATGATGATATTATATTAATCAGGAAAATTTCTAATGGAATGGTACTGTATGTTAAATAATAAACTCCACTTACAGCAACTGAATCTTCAGAAAAGCTTTTTAAGCAAATAGGACATTCCACATTTGTAGAAGCACCAGTATGACTTGTAGAAGGACCAACTGATTCAAATACGTCATTTTCTTTCTCTTGAGAGGAATCTGAAATAAACATAGAACTTGCATTATTAGTTTGCAGAATTGAGCACAACTGATATCAGTAGGTATTATATAATGTGAAAAGAGGTGGGGTAAAATTTAAACTTCAACTCCCCATTGATGCCTAACCCAACTTTATTGTGTTATTTCTATTTGGTTTGTTCTTTATTTTGTGCCTGACATTTTTTTTAGTTTTTTCTGTACTTTAGCAATTTTGGATTTTGGTTTGACCTTAGTTTTACACATTCCTCATGATGGGAAGAATTTGGACAACAGTATTCTACTTATAAAAAAATATACAACTGAAATGACACATGAAGTAAATCGTTTATATTCGAGTATTCAAGAAGAAAAATCTAAATTATAGACAAGGAACTGATTTGTGTCAGCAAGTTAACAAAATTTAATATTTTATATCTTTTCTTTTTTTTTCTCTTATTTTTTTTTTGAGAATCAAACCACAATAATGTGTATATTTTTTATTTCGACGTTTCGGTAGCATAAAATTCAATGGGATTCGACAAAATAACATTGAAAGAGCCCAATAATAAAAGACGAAAAATCAAAGAAAGTGCTTTAATACAACTAAATGCATATAAATGTGTAGCTAGTATTTTAGCCGAATGTAGTCAAATTTGGTTACCAATGTTATAAAGAAAAATTTCCAATAATCAATTACCTGCGTTATCAGGAGGATAGCATCATAAGTTTTTATCCAGGTTTTCTTATGATTTATCATTGGAATACGTTGTTAATCGATACACACTTCAATACTCAAAATCACATATTTTGAAAACAAAAATAATCATACACAAAAAAGTAACAACAAACGCGTTTTATCAGCAACATATCCAAAATAAGCGAAAAAAAGCGCTATCCCAATAAAAACCGTTCCTGGGGTGCGATTTTCGAAACCATTCGGGAGTAAATCGTATACGACAAATGGCCATTTTCGTATGAAATTTAAATAACCCAATTTTCGACATGCTCAAACGGTAATCGTATACGATTGTTTCGAGTGGGTTTATTCCATTCGAATGAATGTTTTCGTGTACGGAAAGTGTAAATTCACATAGCCTAGATTGAAAAAAAAAGTTATAATATGGCAGGTTTTGATGATTTAATTCATTTAAACTTCATTAACGCTATACAAGAAGCGGAAGAGTTAGCAAATAGACCTCCTAGGGTCTTTAATCCATTTATTGATCCTTTTGAGGATTATTCAGAAATATTGTCACATTTTTTATTAAGAGCAGCACTGGAACTTGAATCTCCCATTTTTTAACAACAAACAATAATAAAGGAAAAATGCCAAATAAATAATATCAAAAGCCAGTTTGGGCTCACTACACTTGATACAGTAGTTGGTATATTCTTTGCATAGAACTATTAGAACTGCATAGATAAGGTATATTCTTTGCTTCTCAAATGTCACAAGTGACAAGACCATACGATTATGCGGTGTTGCCGGCTGCTAAATTCTTCGTGTACGAACGTTTATTCGAATGGTGTTGAAAAATACACATTTAGCACCGTATACAAAAAAACTCATGTGGAAATAACCGTACACGCATAATATTCGTGTGAACTCGAAAATCACACCCCTGGAACGTGCACTTCACTGGATTCCATTTCTAGTAGACTAAAATATCGTTAGAATGTCATAAAATCAAATATTTTATTTCACATTTCACCAGAGATATGATCTACTGTGAATGGACCTTAATAAAAGTTGACAACAAAGTTTTGTAGTCTTGAACCTCAAAATATTATTGATTGTCTAGTTGTCAAATTTTTTCCTTGTGTCAGATAGGAACCAAAAATTATTCAATTACTTTAATTAATCTTGACAACGGTAGCTGGAACGCTACCGAAACGTCGAAATAAAAAATATAAAAACATTATTGTGGTTTGATTCCCCAAAAAAAAAATAAGAAGAAAGAAGAATAATTAATGCCACAAGGAACGTACAGAAGATACTTCTTTCTTTTTGTGTGAGCCTGCTCCTGCAATAAATTTTGTAATAAAATTAATTTAGAAAAATAAAAGTATTTCTATTTATATGTGGCGATAAAATATTAATAATATTTTATCTAATTGCGTTATCAAATGTGACACTTCAAGTCACTTCTTGACGTTAAGTAACGTCACAGTTTTCACAGACTTCATATATCAGTTATGAAAAGTAGTTATGTAAAAAGTTTAGGTAACTGTTTAAGTTTCAAAGAATAATTTATCAATTAGGTACTGTCAAAACTGACAATTATTTCATTGTTTAAACTGACAATTACCCCATTATTTTAATTCAATAGTATTTTAAGATTTATAAACATTGAAAAAAACATTATTAAGAACACAGTTATTTAAAGTAAGTCAATTTTATGGGTGAATACTTTATAGTAACAGTACTTCTAACATCATTTAAATCCACTTTAATATTACCATTGTAATTGAAGATTTTATTAAAAATTATAAATGCGCGGAATTAGATAAAGCGTTGTACGTAAACAATTATGAAAAGAGCGACATTGTTCAACTCGCATAATTTGCAAAACTCGCTGGCGCTCGTTTTGGCAAATATTACGCTTGTTGAACAATATCGCTCTTTTCACAACTAGTTACGTAAATAACTATTAAAATCATTACAATACTCACTCTTAGAATTCGATTTTTGTTGTTGTGCTCTGCTGTTAATCGGCTTCCTTCTAGTAGGAATTGGAGGAATTACTCGTTTAGGATATTCTTCATCAGTGACTTGAATCATGTTTTCTTCTTTCTGACTTTCCTTTTGACTTGATTCATCATCAGAACACAAAGTTTTTTCAAAAGCTTCTAACTTTCTTTCATCTCTCTGTTTTTTTATTGTTTCTTCTTTTAATTTATCAAATAATTTCTCAGATCTTGACGATCTAGAAATATATTTTTTTAAATGATAATTGTTCCAAATAGGCCTTGCAAATTATCTCAAAAACCAGCCAAGTGACGAAATAATCTCAACAGGGTAAACGGAGTTGGAGAGGGTTAGGAAAACGCATAACTAATGCAAGGAAAAATAATTCGAAAATGCGTTTGAAGGTTGTGAATACTTAGGAATTGGTAAACAATGTTACTTTACAGTTTATTTTGCCTTGTTACATAAACATTATAATCGTAAAAATGATTTTCTGTTTTACCTATTTTTTCTAGTATCATAGCTCATAAAATATTTAGGTCTAGTTATTTAAATTCAATACTCTTTCATGTAAATGACTAAAAATAAATAGTATTCCCAAAAAAATTATGATACAAATATACACCTACCTTTTTATGGGAGAATCTTCAAATAGTTTAGATCGACTCATTATTTCGGAATTTGACAATTTCTTTGTTCTGATAGATTGTTTTGGTGTTTCTTTTTGAACTGCTGAAATAAAAAAAAACTTCAAATTATAGACTGTGCAACAGTTCATCTCAATGCATAAACATACTAGCCCAATTGGATATTGGATTAGGATTTTTCCCGGAAAAAAATTCAAGTAGCAATTTTCCTTCAGAATTCGTAGGGAGGGGGCAGTCTAAATTTTGTTTTGTTGGTACTTACTCGATCCGTTGTGTCATTGTCATTTCAAAAGAGGGAGGGAATAGAGGTGAAGGTGGGAAATCCAATGTTAGGGGATGAAAAGATAAAAATGGTATGGGTGACTAAGGAAGACAGTGGAATAAAGAAGGGGATACAGAAGATGTTTAGAGATAGGCACCCAACACTAGGAGAAAAAGGAGAGGAAATGGAGTGGGTTAAGGAGGTACGCACTACGGCAAGAAAAGGTACAAGACAAGGGTGAACGCGGAGAGGAATGTGTTTGATATATAGAGTCGACTGTTTGAGGAAGTGGGGAGCAAGGTTAGGCTACACAGGTTTGAGCATGGAGGTGTTGAGGGAGATGATCGCGTGGGCGAGAGCAGATGGGACTAAGGTGGCAATTTATACAGATAGGGAAAAGGAAAAGGAGGTCAGGAATGAGGCGGTAATCCTGAAGGATATTGGAGAAGTCAATCATGAGGGGATAGAAAGGATTAAGAAGGGTCTGATGGATATGGAAGGAAAGTGGGTGGAGATTAGGGAATGCTGTCGATGTAAGAGCGTGGGGCACATGGCCAGAGACTGTCGGCAAGCATTCCTTTGTAGGATATGCGGGGAAAGGGGACACAAGCCAAGGGAGGCAGATTGTAGTAGGGGACGGAAGTGAGTTGATGTAGACGGAGATGGAAAAAATGGGAGGTACCCTCAGAGGGGAAGAGTCTGTGCAAGTAGGAGGAAGGTGAAAGCATACCGCGGGAAGAAAAAATGTAGAGGATGGATGGAGGGTGTTACAGATGAATCTAGTGGAGAGCATGATTAGGAAAGAGAAGGCATGTGAGAGGTAGGAGTGATAGAAGGGAGTAGATGACGGAGAGTGTGTGAGGGACCGCCACCCGCCTTGAAGTACGCTAGGGTAGTGATTCCGAGGCGGGAGTAACGGCGAGCTTGAGGTGGGTTTGGTTGGTAAGCATTCCCTTGGGGTTGAGTCCAACACCGTTTGGGTACTGGTTAGGACCCATTCGAACATGAAAAAAAAGCAATACTCATAATTCAATTTTATCACTAAATATAGATAGATAGCAGTGATAGGCCCCTAAGCGTGGCATGTGTCCTTGTCTAATCCTTAAATGAATAAAAAAAAGAGAAAAAAAACATATATACTGGAAGACAAAAAATATAAATTAAAAAAAAGGAAAAAAAAAGAATTATAAGTTATATTACCACATATGTATTATATTGTACAATAGATCATGTATTGATAAAAAAATTGGTTGGGATCCATACTTATTCTTCTTTAATAAAAAAAATGAATTAACTAAAAAAAATTCGGCTAATGGAGTCTTTCCCTGGTCAT
Organism: Galerucella tenella; assembly: GCA_910591685.1. Classification (NCBI taxonomy): domain Eukaryota; kingdom Metazoa; phylum Arthropoda; class Insecta; order Coleoptera; family Chrysomelidae; genus Galerucella; species Galerucella tenella. The sequence goes on along the minus strand of CAJUYH010002212.1, from coordinate 93,914 downwards.
AAACAAAAAAAAAATATAGATAGATAGATAGATAGATAGATAGATAGAAGGATTTTGTGAGGTGGCTTTTGACCTATTCCTGCGACCTTTTCAGATCTATTGTGGTCCTCTAAGCACTAGATTACATTCTCCAGCCTGACTCTTTTTAAAAAGTCTATTAGGGTGGAGACTGAACCTCTGACAATGGCTTTTCTTTGCCTAATGCAAAAAACCGCACATTTGCCAGGCTATGACATAGGATGTGTTCTGCCGTATCTTCTTCTTGGTGACAAAACCTGCACACATCTTCGTTTGTCAATCCCATCAGCTTTACATGCTTATTGAGCTTACAATGCCCTGTTAACAGACCCACTACAGCTTCGACAGTTTTCCTATCTTTGGCCATCAGATCTGCTGTAAATTTTGGCGAGTGGTCTAATATGAACTGTTTTGCTTGCCTCTGTCCTGGTGAGTTCCTCCACCATTTCAGAGATTTGTCATCATTAAATATACTTACATAAATTTTAAGGAAGTGAATAAAATTGTCAAAAAATAATTTAGGGTCTGTGAGATAGGTAATCATAGCCATGGATTGAACAAATACTGGATGTAAACTTGTTTCTTGATGAAAAACCTGTATCCTAATGGATATATTCTTCATATCTAATGATAAAATTGAAGTAGGTATAGGTGTAAAAAATACTATAGTTTGGCAAGTTTATCTGAAACTACGGGGAATCGGTAAGAGACGAGGCATATCTGTCATAAACGTACAAATGGCGTACGGTACCTATATTACCAAGTGAAATTGAAAATACAAAGGTGACTGACAATACCAACGCCACTGGATAAGTCAATATTAGTCAATTGACGAAGTGAGAGGGAAGAATACACGCACGCGCTTGCCAATAAGAAGTAAGATTTTGATAAAAATCACCAATTATGTAATTCGGAGGGTGTGGTAATTATGGTTTTTGTACAACGCTGCTGATTAACGTTTAATCATATTGTTGATATTGTTAATAATAAATAGTCCCTTTTCTAATTATTATCACTACATATTTAGCACATTAGTTTTTTCGTAGTTAAACGTGGCAATATCGAATGTTTTCGACTGCATTCCTTTCACGACTTCAGATAACCTTGCCAAAGTATACTATAGTTTTTGATCAAATTTGAATATATCTTTTATGTAGTTAGGGTTTGACTGATTACATTACAAACCTTCCGTTGTCTCAGTTTCCATTGATTCTTGTACCAGTTCTGATTTCTTGGGAGGTTTTAGTTTAGACTGCCATTTAGGTCTTTCCACGGATTTAGATTTTGCTTTCTTATTGGAAGTAGATGTGTCAAAATCTTCATCGTCATTATAGACTTTTCTTTTTGTCTGTCGACCTGCCCTAAAAAATTTACCAAATTAATATGAAATTTAATGCATTGAAAATCATTTGTCTTCAAAATATTTATTATAATTTTATGACAAACTAGCCAATTGGAAAATTTGTTAGTATGCATGAGTAATCTTGATCTATCTAAATTCCCAAGAGAACAGCAATAAATTGGAGACATAACATGTTATTTATGCAAGACAGGGCTTCTGCTCATTACACTCTTGAAGTACGAAACTATTTAAACACCCTGTTACCAGAACCCTGGATAGGTCGTGGTAGTAAAACTAGCAACTTTTGAAAACAATTTTTTTTTCGCAAAAGCAGGATAGCTTTAACAGTAATACCTAAGAGTGATAGAAAATACTTAATATTATAATTTTTGGTTCAGTAGATTTAAATGTTATCTCTATTTTTATCTTGATTTGTTATTGTTTTTAAGAATTATGTTAAACTGTAGTTCTGTTAAAATTTTAATTATTGTTAATGAATGAGTAATGCCAATAAATAAATCATTTTTAGGTATTACTTAGCATGTGGTGAAACGTCAATTGCATTTAGGAATTCCTAAATCAAACAGTTACAACAACAACATAGCTCATGTAACACTCACTAGAAAATACGTTAAAGCAGATATTAAATTATGATTTTATAGCTCTCAAAGCTCCTATTTTCAAATGTTTATTTAATTATACTGGGAAAACATTCACTGAGACCTAAAAGATCTATTCTGCGAAGCAAGTTGCATCAGATTATAGTATTTTGATGCCGATCAATCCAACCATCTTCTCTCTCAGTTTCAGTTGTGTTGACTGGCATGTATACAACATATAGAATTTATTTTTTCTACAAATGCTATGGAAAATAGTTCTTTTCCCACAATTTACGAAACTACAAAGTGTCACTTTGCCTAAGCCGTGGGAAAGATTTTTTCTCACGGCACTTTGCCCACGCCACATACATTTATATGGAGAATCAAATAAAATCGACAAAAACTTAGTATGCTACTGTCACCTTCAAATACCTACTTAGTTGTCACAAACCTGTCAGATTATATTGGAAGTTTTTATATTCGAAAAGGTAGTTTCTAATAACAGAGAATTTAATGAAAATAAATGACATTTCGGGTTTGACCATACAAAATTGTACAAATTTCACCATCAACTATAATTTTGAATGAAATTATTTAACAGTTTATATATTGGATACTTTAAGTGTTATTTTTGTTTTACTAGCCATAGTTAATTTACTTGTATTCTTTAAATTTGTGCAGTTGTAGAAAAAGTATAGTGTGTAACCTGTGCGGAGATTACTTTGAACTTTCCCCAGTTGCTGCACAATATACTATTATAATGTAGGTTACTAAAGTTATTATTTACTCACCTACTAATATATGTTTCTTCAGTTTCATTAACTGTTTCAAAGGCATAAGCAGAAGTAGTAATTTCTATTTCTATAGGTTTTGGTCGTGGAGCTGGAAAAAATGATTGTCTTGACAATGCAGATCTTAATTTTTCCATTTCACTATGGTACTTGAATAGCATCATAGCTCTAGTAGCAACATCACTCCTTATAAACTTTTTACTGTTTTGTATGTTTACGTATGTTGGTGGGTGATAAATTATTACCAAAGGACTGTCATTATCTTTGGGCATATCATCAAAGCTAAAACATGCTTTTGTTGCATCTTGCGGAATGCTTTCATCTTCTTGTGTTCCTGCGGTTATGTTCTTGTTGATATGTTCCTTATCTAATTCTGGTTCAAGGAGTGTATGAATTAATTTTTATTTTTACAAATATAATGTTTAAATCCCACCTGATTTTTTTTTATTAAAACTTCTAACTTTAGGTTTGAATGCAATAGACTCAAAATCACTATCTTCTAGCTGAGTTTCAACAGAAGTTTTATTTGGACTGGGTGGAGCAGATGGATCCAAATCTAATGCAAACATATCTTCCGGACTATCATTAGTTATACGAGAATCTTGTTCGGCTGTGGATGCATCCTTAGAATCTACTATAGCTTTATAATAAAGTTCCATTTGCTCTTTAGACATATGATCTTCATACATTCCGGCATCTAAAATAACAAATTATGATGATTTTCAATTATCAATTGAGCTTCTTGACCTAATAGTACAAAATATTACTTCTAAAATTAAATAAGCTGTTTAAAAATATTGAATTACATAAAGTTTCATTTAAATATTACATTAATCAGGGTCAATTCAATAATGCCAATATAAAACGGAACATAATTGTTTTTTCTGAAATTCTAGAACTGGCTCTTGGACATTTAATTGAATAAACTTCTTAAATTAACTTACTTGTTTTAAAGAAGTTAACTAAACCCTTAAAACAAATTCATTGACAAATAAATATATATATTACAACTAACATACCTAATATATAAAATTACATTAATCTTTAGAGCTTTATTCATTCTCTGTTCTTTACAAATCATCTCCTTGATGCCCTTTTAAGTGGGCCCATAATTATAAACACTTATAAAATAAAATATACTGTCTGAAACGAGTATTACAAAAATGTTTTTTATTGATGGGATTATAAATGAAATAAGTTTACCTTTTATAACATTTATCATTTCCTGTGTATTTACGACATCCATATTTTCACAGAATATATAAGATATTTACTAAAATTAAACAACATAAAATTATAATAACACTTTTTGAAAGAGAGAAAAATCTTCGCGCTAAGACGTTTACATTGTAAAAACGCTTATTCTTTTTATTACATGTTAAAAAAGAGTCACCTCTATGTACTACAACAGTGTCTCCACAGCTGTAATAAACATTTTTGTCCCAGGCAATTTTCATTTCATTTGATCAAAAGGTTCCATACAGTTGAAGATTTTATCGGTAGTACCTTTAAGAAAGTTTCTGTGATTTGCGTTATTTAAAAATTATTAGATATAGCTGAAATTTCACAAGAGGCCAGAATTTATTGAATAAGAACTAACAGTATCCTGTCCTGTACCAGTAGCCAGACTAGCTCTTTCACAGTGAAAGAACTCAGTGTTATGTTATCTATGGAAAGAACTATTTTGCCAGTGACTACCATTGTCTATAAAATATAATATAATAATATATATATATATATATTATATATATAGTATGTCACTGATATATAATTTTGTGTAAAAGTTAATTTGTAACGTACTTTGAGCTGACCATCAAAGTGAAAGACCCCCTAAAAATGAAGATGAATTTAATCTAACCACAAAAATTCAAACTTGTCATCATAGACAAAATCTTGTCATTTTTGCTTGTTCCGTTTGGTCGTTATAATAGGTCGTTATCGTCATGTATTAAATTGGTTTTAAGTTGTAAATTAAAATGTGTACGTAATTTTTAGTTTCAACGAGACAAATTCATTTTAGACTTATATTTAATAGGAAGAATTGTGGCTACAAAGTAACTTTAAAAACTGTGGTTAAATAGCATACCGCAAATATGAATAAATCATCAACTTATAATATTCGGCTTGATACCACTCAAAATCCAATACAAAAAATGGAATTGACTTCAAGAAATATTGATAATGCCTTATTGCTTGACAGTAACTCTCCAAAATTAATAGATTTTATGAATATCAACCCTCAAAATGGATCTACAGCTAGTGGGTTTGCAGATCATGATTATCCAACTTTGAGTGGTGTATCACACGTTATGAACCATATGACGCAAATAAAATGCGTAAATAATGTACCTTTACCGTCAGAAATTGTTGACCACTTTGCACGTATCCTTTTAACAAATGTAAATGTGAAACAAATAAACCTGGTGGTAAATGTGAAGCGAATCTAGTTCAGTGAAAATTTTTGATCCAAAATGAAGAAAATCTCTGTCCCATGCATTCTTTTAAATAAATTATTGCAACCTTGTGGTGATTGATAGGAAAATGGAGTACATTAAGACCCAACAGCTTTATATAAAAAAAAAATAAAAGTAATCAATAACTATCAAATCTGTCATTAAAATATAGAAACTAATACAATGAGCTTCTTGAGGGTGAAAAAATATATGTGCTGCAGCAATAAATGTTAATCCATTATGTAAGATGAAACATGTATTTGAAAATATAAGGTTAGGGCTCTTCACCAAATTCGCAGATATGATGAATGTGTAATTTTTATTTCCATTGATTTTATATATACCTATTAATTTGAAAAAGTTTTACATGTAAATGTTGAAAATGAGTTCAGTTTAAATAATTACAAAAACATCAAACTATATTGCAGTTAAAATTGAACAGAAATGTATTTTGAGTTTGTCCTTAACAAATTTATAACAGGTGTTCAATGTCACTGTATGATGGGGTTATTTTGTGAAATAAATCGAGCATGGTTAACAGTTGATAGTGATATTTATGTATGGACTTATGAACAAAATACAGATTTAGCATACTTTGATGGTATAAATGAAACCATTTTATGTGTTGGTCTGGTAAAACCCAAACTTGGAGTTTTTCATTCATTTATCAAATATCTGCTTATTTTGGCAACTTCAGTTGATATTGTAGTATTAGGTAAGTAAATATCAAAAAATATGACCATTTAAAATTAAATATTTGTTTATGACATCAACAAAGTAGAATTCATTGTGTTACAACTAAGACATAAACAAATATTGAATATCAAGTGTATATAATTCATATGAAATAAATTCAGGTGTAACATTTACTGAAAAGGCTGGTGAAAATACTGATGAAATTCAACTGATACCAGATCCAGTTTTCACTTTACCAACTGATGGTGCAACAGTTACCATTATAAACAGTACTGAGGATGGTAGAATTTTCTATGGAACAAAAGAAGGAAACTTATTTGAAATATCCTATCAGGTATTTATTATTAGAAATGTTTTAAAAATATATGTATATTTATAATCAGTATCCTATCTACTTGTGGATCTAGGGTGTTCATTATATCTGTTTATGATATACAAACCCATGCCTATTCTTTTGGTTCTTTCCACTTTTACCGCCCCAGACCAAGTCATTTTATTTCTATAAAATTAATGATATCTCTTGATTTCACATCATTCTCTTTTACTTATACTGTTGCCTGGCTTACCCATTTTACTTGTGTTTTTGGACAACATTTAGAATTAGTTCCAACTTTTCTCTTATCTGATCATTCTTTATCCTGTCTAGACCATTGACTCCTTTGGAGGCTCTTATGTATTACATATCTACTGTGTATACAGTTTTTTGTTATTTCTTTAGTATCAAACTTCCACATCATATGTATGTATTGTTACAAAAGATTTGTCCTACAATTTACAAAAAAAATCATCCAAACCAAATGAGTTCAAGGAATAACCACTTTTCCATATGTGCCAAATTTTTTTGACAGACAGTGCATTTGTTTGCTACTGGAAATAGGTTTTTTTGCACTTTTTTGTTTGTTTTCTTGCAATTTTTAATTTTTGCTTCCAGTAAGTAGTGATCTCTGTAAAATTCTGCACTTATTTTCACATCTCGTTTCACATTATTACTTTATATTGGTTTAAATTTCTGCACTTGAATTGCAATTGTAAATAATATAACTATTTTCCAAAACATTTTAGGCTGAAAGTGGATGGTTCGGTAAACGATGTAAAAAAATTAATCTATCAACAAGTACATTATCATTCTTGGTTCCTTCATTTTTAAATGCTGCCCTAAGTGAAGAAGATGGTATCTGTCAAATAACGATTGATGAAAGTAGACATATATTGTACACTTTAACAGAAAAAGGAACCATCGAAGTTTGTGATTTGGGAGAAAAAGGAAATAATTTTTCAAGAATAATCAAAATGTCACAAACTACATTAGTTAATCAAGCTATGAGTACAGTCAAGTATGTATTTTAGATATTTAATATGACTCAAAAATAGGTCAAACCATTAAATTATCTTGGGAGATTAGTCATTGTTAACAAAAAATCTTATCTATTCTACCGAGTGTACCAATAAGTCGATTTCCTGACTGCATATCTAAAATTGCTAAGCTCACTGTACAGAGTGGCCAACTAAGAACGGTCGTCGACCATATCTCGGGAGTGGATTATAGCACAGGTTCGGGAAAATTTTTTTTTATAACATAAGTGGCCTCGAGAAACGCCTGGAAATTATTTTCAGAATTCTAGGTCCACCGCTAGAGGGCGTATTCGACAGTAGAAATTTTAAAATGCAAAATTTTTCTAAATTTACTCAATTAAGGAGCATATTAAATATTATAATCAGATTCCTCGACAAATTCTGCATATTTTTAATGGGACAAGTTTAAGTCTATCTCTTAAAATAAGGGGTGGGGGAGAGTGGGTTCTGCTTGACTGATTTTAATAAACTTGATGTTGTTTGGAAGAGCTTTTGTTGAACAATCGAAAGTTTGTAAATATGAAGCAATCTGAATAATAACATAAATGCTAGAGGGCGCTGTTTTATTTTTTTTAAATATTGTGTTTTCTCGTAACAATTTTAAATGAAAGCATACAAATTGAAGTAGGTCTTTGAAAAGTAGACCAAATTAGTAATAAAACACTGCAAACCGCAAGGCGATATCTCTTTCCTATCCTGAGATATCGTGAGAAATAGGTAAATGGCGGGAATTGATCTTCCAACGTCTAGATGGCTGGTGAAGTAAGTTGTGCTACATTTTTCTAATCATATAAGAAAGTTATATTTGTTTTCAAGCGATGTGTTAGTAAATAAAAAGCATCAAATATCAATAAAAACCGATATTTGGAAGCTCATCTATTTGGCCACAGAGGTCTACAGACCTAACATGCTCAGATTTTTATTTGTGGGGGCGAGTGAAAGAAAGATCTCGTTTATGCCGCTAGACCCACAACTAGAGCTGACATGGTTGAAAGGAAACGACAGACAATACGAAGTACTTCAAGGGCAGAAATTGAAACTGCTGTTTTCTCTACCCGTCAGCGATTGATTTCATGCATTAAAAATGATGGACGACATTTCGAACATCTAGGGCGGCACTAATTTGTACCTAGTTATTTATTAAAGGTTTCAATTCGATTTATTATTTTAAAATTCGTTCTCATTGTTAGTAGCAACATCACTACATTTAGGTAATCTAGTGGCAACCATAACATTAGTATGATAACAGTTTAAATTACTGCAGACTAATATAAGATCTTTTCATTTGGGCCAAATGTAATAATTTCTGTCAACGCATACCAGCCATCTAGACGTTGGAAGAACAATTCCTGCCATTTACCTGTTTCTTATGATAATATTCATTTATTTATTTAACGGATTCACCAATTACAAGTAATTACAATAATTATAATATTACAGTGAACTAATTTAAGAATCTAATAATCTAAGCATACATTTCTAATTGAGTTCTTAAACATACTTAAAGAGTTAACAAATGGATCAATGGATCAAGGTGAGTTGTAACCGTAATTTGCGTAATGATTTTTTATTGAAAATAATGGATAGAAAAGAGATATCGCCTTGCAGCTTGTAGTGTTTTATTACTAATTTAGTCTACCTTTTAAACATCTACTACAATGTGTATGCTTCTATTTAAAATTGTTACGAGAAAACACAATATTAAAAAAAAAAATAAAACAGCGCCTTCTAGCAATTATTTTATCAATCAGATTGCTTCATATTTACAAATTTTCGATTGTTCAACAAAAGCTCTATCAAACAACATCAAGTTTATTAAAATCGGTCAAGCAGAACCCGAAGGTGCTCACCATATTTTAATATTGCAGATAGATAATGCATTTAGTAGAAAAATAAAGTCCAAGTGACATTTAATAATAGTTTCTATTTGCCACAAAACCTTCTACCGAGTCCCCATTGGGCAGAGTTTGCCATCAATGGGATTAAAAATATTTCTCTTCACATTGACTTTAGGAAGATTATAAAAAGATGGTATTACTTTGACTAATGTCAATAAATAAACAAATTCTGTATACACCAAATTAATTTAGAATCAAGATATTTTTAATTAAATCACAAAATTATAAAAGTAATTTACTCTAACTTTTTTCTATTACAGAACATTGGACAGTCAAAATTTCCGACCAATAGTAAGTATATCCGCAATCGAAGCTTCGGAGTCGGCAAATCTAAATTTAGTGGCAGTTTCCCAAACAGGCGTTAGATTCTATCTTACAGTGGTCAGTCTTTCTAATCTACAACCTAACCAAAGACCCTACACTTTAACTTTAGCCCATGTGAGATTGCCTCCAGGATACTCCGCAAACATTTCAGTCAGACCAAGGGCAGTACATGTATCACATTATAGAGATAAAAATTTGGTATTGATTTCCACTGTTAACGAAAAAGATGTTCTTTGGTGCATGAGTTCAGATTTGTTCCCATTCAGTCAATCATTAGTGGAGGCTTATTCAATTGCCACTTTAGATGGACCTGCACTGGCTATATCAGAGGTGCGTATTTTTTTCTGCTTTATATCATACCAGAGGACTGACAGACGTTGTCATGTGCAACTTCTTGTCATATAATACACATTTTGATAACAATTTTTTATTTTGATTAAAATATATCACATTGTTAAATATGTTGGGGTAAGAAAAATCGGATAATATCGTTAATTTTCTGATAATTGTCCTGTGCAATTTCTTGTCATATAATACACATTTTAACAACAATTTTTTATTTTGATTAAAATATATCATACTGTTACATATTTTGGGTTAGAAAAATCAGATAGTATCGATAATTTTCTGATAAAAGAAATATGCTTCCCAAAAATCTACTTTCTCGGGCAAACAAATTTGTTTTTATGAAATTGACTCATTTTTTAATGGCCTTGCCAAAAAACCAGAACTTATCGTAAATCTGAATCATCCAGTTAATTTCTCAAACACACACAAAAAATTTCATAAAAATTCGACCAGCCTCTTAGGAGAAGTTCTGTATGAACCCGTCTGACGTTCGTCAAACGACAACCAACTGTTACGTACAAAATAAGACTTTCATTTTCTCAATACAAACGTGGAACACTATTTAAATCATACGGTCGGAAGACTGAACGTTTTAATGAAATTGTTGATTTTACTCTATTCCTCGCAATTTTTCCATATTTTCTCAGCGTTTATACCTTCCCTGGACTACGACAAACATTTCAAAACCAAAATTAGCTAAATCAGCCAAGCCGTTATCGAGTTTTAGCGAGACAAACGAACAGCAATCTATTTTTATGTATATAGATATAGGGAATTTAAAGAAAAACAATTAACTTGTTTAAATCTTTAACCAAATACAAATTTTGCAGCTTTTGTTGATTCCCTGCTACTAATTAGCAAAGTTTGTGTTCTTGTGTCTTCAATTAATTCTCTAAAACTTTTAGGTTCTAAGTAAATTCTCGTTGACCAGTAGACCCTTTCCTTCCATTCCAGAGTAAATACATTTTTCTAACATAAGATTTTTGAGGTTCCCATTTAGGCGGTAATGACCTATCATTCTTACAACGACTTCTGTATCCTTTCGATTTTACCTGGTATAGTCTTAATAAATATGTCCAATGATCCGATATTTCCTGCATTATATTTCAAATACTGATACAGTTTATACCGAATCAATTCAACAAATCAAACTATTTTGTATATTAGGTGAGAAATGATATGCCATTACAACTACCGGACAGCCAAGAAGCTCCACCGCTGGTAGTTAGGCAACATGCAGAACCTCCTAGGAAGTACATAGTGCTGACATCTCACAGCGTTCAAATTTTCATAAAGTTACGACCAGTTGATATCTTAAATCAGATATTAAAAGACAGTCATGGCCAGGATACTGAAGCTCTTAAGACTTTCTTTGCCATTCAAAAAGAAGATCAAGCTTGTGCTACAAGTTTGATTTTAGCTTCGTTGGAGAATGAAGATAATTTGGAGGTGGCTGAATACGCGACCAGAGCTTTCTTTTTATATGGAGGAGAACCAAAATTAGTTCCCGGTAATATGTGTAAGTAATAATATTTATTATTTTATTGTATTAATTTTCAAAAATAATATTATGTGTTGAAGATACGGTAATATGAGTGTGGCTAATAATTACTGTATATCCTTTCTAATTTTTTTTATTTTTGGAGCTGTGATAACACCCCCTTTGATGGCTTGCAAATAACGAAATTTTTTAATAAATAGAACAAAAACCATTGTATACTTGTATTCATCCAGATTCATTTTTTTCTCTGCTAGGCATCTAAGTCACTATTTATAAATGAAATTATTTTTTATCCTACACTATGAGAAAGTTCAATTTTACCAGCTTTAACTGTTACCGTGGCAACATCAACAACTCAAGAAACGAAGTCTAAAAATGACAATTATTTTATTATTGATCTGACAGGAGTGCTTTGTGACGTCAAAACCTTCATTCGAACAATATTTAACAATTTCAATTTTATAAAAGAAAATGGAAAGTACAGTTGGTATTGTTTGAGATATTATCATTTCGATTTTTCAAATCGGAGAAAATGCTATTTAAATTAATACTGTTAACATTCTCAGAAGTCAATGAGGTTGAACTTCCATCAAAATGCAAATTAGTTTATGTTTTCCTCATTGACATGACAACGCAATTCAACTATTTTACGGTATTAGTTCTTATTTCCATTTCTTGTTGTTGTAGTAATGATAGACACCAGTATTTATAATTTCAAAGTGCACCAATGAAAAAAAATAACGTAAAATATTCGTGGATAACTGGTCTCTAAAACACTTGCTCTATTTCGCGCGTGTTTTAAAGACCTTAATAACCACTTATACTTTAATATACTATTTTCTCGGCTAGCCGAGAAAATAAATTTCACGTTCCCACGCTAGCTGGCGCCCCAATTGACATATTGAATCAAAATTGTTGATTTGATTGATATCTCACTTATAATATCATGTAAGTGATTTCTATCACATTATTCAGAAGAAACAAATACGAATCGCTTAAAATATGCACCATTAAACGTCAGTATAAAAATAAATTGTTAGTAGCTGCCAATGTCTGTAAATTCAATCATAAGTTGTCGTATTTTGATGTTGGTTTGAAGTTATGGAGCCTGAATCAGATGAAATAATGTAATGTGTAAGCGTTTTATATGAAATATTACCAACAATTATTGTCTAGGATAAAAACAGTACTGAATTTCATATTATAAAATAAATTTTTTATAAAAAGAATATTACCATCAATTATTGTGTAGGATAAAAAATTATGTGTAAACCATGGCAGTAAAGTGCTTTTCCAGGCCTGAAAAATCCCACTTTACCGCCTAGGTATACAATACTATTCTGATGCCACTGGTAATTTGGCTGCCAGAGATTGGCTGCTAACTTCACGCCGGTTCTTGAGAAACATTTGTATAATATGCACCAAAAATGATGTGTATATAATTTATTAATCCTGACTTGTATAACTATTTTTGTAAGTTGTAAGTTTCCTAGAATCTTCCAAAAATGTATCCAATTATCAGTTTGAAGTGTGAAAAATTATTTTCATATATACAGTGTGTCGCATTTAAGATGAAGACACTCCCATATTTTCGCTGTTTGAAGAATTACAGATTCGGATTTTTGTAGAGTCATACAGGTTGATGGGGCACATTTCTTGAAATAGTCAACTGAAATCTGAACTTTAAGCTCAATCTACTACGATTTCACAAACAGGACCGGTTCTTGATATTTTGCTTCGCGTTAGAGATATCAAAAAATATGATGAAAAAAAGTTGTTCAGAATATTATGTTAACCCCACATACCAAATTTTATCACAAAATTCGCATTTTTAATATTTGCATTTTCTGGTCTAAGTATACAAAATTATTATTTATTTTGATAATTATTGTGCCGTGGAAATTAAAATATTGACATGGTGTCATGTATTCAAATATTTTAGTAAAGTAAACAGCACTTTCAAAGGAATATTGATCAAATTGAACAATATCTTGTAATAATAAATGTGGGTGGGCAAAAAAATTTAAAAATTAAAAATGCGAATTTTGTGATGAATTTCGGTATGTGCAGTTGAAATGATATTCTAAACAACTTTTTCGAATATTTTTTTTCGATATTTTTTACGCGAAGCAAAATATCGAAAAGTGACCCCGTTTGTGAAATCGTAGTAGGCTGAGATTAAAGTTCAAATATCAGTTGATTAACTTAGAAGATGTGGCCCACCAACATGTATGACTCTGCAAAAATTCAAATCTGTAATCTTTCAAACAGCGAAAATATGGGGGTGTCTTCATCTTAAATGCGACACACTGTAATACCACGAGAGTGAAAATTTTGTCGGCAAAATTTTTCGATTGTCATGAAAGTTTGTTGCTTGGCAATTTTGCGAATGACATTTTTAACAAAACCACGAGCCGTCAGGCGAGTGGTTTTGGATTAAATGTCATGAGCAAAATTACCTGAAAGCAACAAGCTTGAATACGACAAGAGAAAAATTTTGCCGACTAAATTTTCAATTGACTGGTATTCGACATGACTATTTCACGAGAGAAAAACTAAAAAATCATATGTTTAAACGTTTTATTTATTGCAAACTTCAATTATACGAAGCCAAAAAAATTATAACATAATGGAAAAAAAATTACTTATTTATGTAAAAAGTACAATTATTATAATTGTACGTTGTAGCATTATTTTGGGGATTGTTTTGCATCATAACCTGTGATGAATTTAAGTTAGAAACTGAGGATTCCTTTTCTTTATTTTTATTTTCTCGAAGGTTCTCTATAAGTTGGAAATGGTGTTCTTCATTTAATTGTAAATATGGTTTTAAAGAATGGGCAGAAGAATGTCCTGTAAGCTTAACTACTTCTTGTTCACCAACTCCTTCTTTTGCTAATGCAGATATTGCAGAAGCTCTATGTGAATGATTGGTTATTTTTATTTTTTTTGTGTCTATACCAATTGATTCTGCCGATATTTTCGTCCACTTTGAAATTGTATTAATTCCCAATGGTGAATTTTTGTACCATATTCCTTTCTCCCAATTTGGATGTACTGTTGAAAATAATCTTGTTGTTAGATAAGGATTGGATTCTCTTTTTTCAATAATTTTTAAAAATAAACGAACGGGACACAAATTGTTGTTAGCATTATTTCTTACCAGCAACTTACTGCCAGATCTTTTGATCCTCCTTGTGTCGTTTTGGAAAAGATTGGATTATATTCTACCCTGCCAGTAAAATTACCTTTATTATCATATTCTTTTTTAAAGTAATTAATATCACAATTAGCAGCTTCATTTCCACGCCATGCTAATCCGAACGAACATAAATGAAAAAACTTTTTTTGTAACCCATCAGGATTATCTTCAGAATAGCTTTCTACCATTTCCATTAATTCTTCTTTGGTAAACGCGTTAGAACTTCTTTTTCTGGTTTCAGGTTTAGCCTGAAGCTTTTTACATTTTGTATCCCTGGCCAATCTAGCAAATTTATAGGTAATATCTTTAAATGGATCAATTTTGATGTTAAATTCTAGAAAATATTTCTCCTGAACCATTTGAGCAGTCGTATTCCAAAGTGTTTTCACAATAGCTTCAGTATAATCAGTTACATCTCTTTTTTTCATGTTAAAACCATAATGTTCAAGAATTTTTGCTATAACTTGTTCAGAAGTATCCTTTTCTAACGTATAATTACGTGCGTCCAGAAACATTCTAAACTGTTCCCACGCAGACTTTTTTGTCTTCATTGTATTTCGCGGTATACTTTGCTTAATTGTACTCTCTATTTCATTTATTGAATTATTCCCAAATCTTGTATTATTCATGTTAATAATACTTATTTAAATTTTTGAAACAGTTTTAATAATTTTTAGACAGTTAAATAAATAAATAAACAACTTAGTTTCCTTAGAAACCACTAACAAATATTTTATATTGAATTTTATCACAGAGTGATAGAATTTTATACACATAGATTTGATATATTAAACGTCAAAAAATTGCCGCGACAAGACAAAAAATTGCCAGTTCAAAACCTTCAAATTTTGTCAGTTATCAATTTACTCTAGTGAAATAGTCAACTAAATTCTAGGCAATTATAAAAAAAATAGTTGTAGTACAACAATTTGTTTTGATTTTAAAGCAACTAAGAAGTTCACTACATCTTATTTCATGATTTCTTCATGTTCCACCGATATAAACTGATTACTTTTGTTTCAGTTCCCGGGTCTAGCGGTTTTGCTCCACAAATAATTTCAACACCATCCCCGCATCAGTTCCAATCGCAACAATATCAACAACACCAGCACAACTTGTCTCAAACAATTTCACCAGCATCTAGTACCACTAGTTACGATCTATCCAGTCCGTTTATTTTTTCAGCCAAACATAATGGTCTCTATTTATATTTAAGTAGGATATTGAGACCGATATGGCATAGGCGAACTGTCGACAGACTTTCTTTAGATGGAAAAAGTTTAACCGTGAGTATGGGACCTATAGTTACATTGATCTTTATAAACTGTTGTTTAATTTTAATTTCAGACTTTTAGTACAGTAACCGGCGACGATTGCATATTTATTTTGAACAATTTGACAGCGCTTCACAATTTCCTATCGAGAAATACTCAACTATCGGCAACTAATACCAGTCAAAGTCAATTTCAAAACGTCACGTTTAATAATACATCTCTGAATGTAACGAGGATGAATCATACGATACAAGATGCTCAATTAGAAGAAAGGGTGTCATTGAATGCATTAAAACTATTCGTGTCTCATTGTTGTCAAATTTTGGGTAAGTAACATAAAATTTATTTATGGAAAATACAGATTTGTTAAACCATAAATCTAATTATCTTAAGAAAGTATGAAACTGAATTATTCAAGAAAAAGGGGCATTTAGTCAAGATTTAAACGAAGCCAAGCCAAAAAATACGATTAATTTCGAAAAATATACGAAAGTGACTGTCTTCATGTCTATTGATTATTATTATTATTATTAATTGCTTAATTTTGCTCATTTTTGCTAATATTACAAAAATATATACAATTTAAAATATGCAGAATACCTACATTACACCAAAGATTACAGAATAAAAATATAAGATGTTTCACTCGTTCGAATTTATCGCGTGAAGCACCGATGCCGCTGGTGACTGTTTGGTGACTTGGATGGTACAGTGCGTCGATACGTCCTTACTTGCATTTAATTTGGCATATAATACGGGACGTCGCCCGTCGAGCGATGTTATTTTAGAACGGTGTTTATAATTGGTTGCTCGTGTTTTATATTTATGTTGTATAAATTTTTTAAATTTATTAATTAATTGTTGAAATGAGCAAAAAGTCATATTAATATTTTTCTCTTTAATAGCAAGGCTTAAACACTAAATATTTTGTAATATTTACTAATACAAAATTACGGATTTATTTTTATAATAAGGATATTATATAAACAAGTACATTACACAAAAAAACACAAAAATTCAATTCTATATAGCTAACCAAAGTGGAATTGGTCAGTTCCTTTTGAACGAATTTACTAAATTTTCTTTTCATCATCCATGTAAACAATTTCCTTTCAAATATTATGCAAGTCTCTATACCAGAGTCCGTATATATTTTACTCTCAACTGTATATTGAAAGATTTGAAATACAATAGATTAAATTTAACACATAAACCAAACTCCAAACTTAGTATTTTACAACATTTATAAAATTTTTTTAATAAAGGTATCCTGCAGCTGCTTCTCTTTTTACTGTCTTAACCTTGTCAATCCAAAAAATACGCGTTATTTAAAGATCAAAATTTCAGATTTGGTGGCTAATGAGTAAATTTAATTGAATTTGTGATGAATATCTGCTGGATCATTGATTCCCAAAGTGGTCCAGGTGGACTCCCAGGGGTCCAAGGGAGCCCGATAGGGGTCTACGCTTGCGTGGAAAAAAATGGGGGTCCACAACTCGTTAACGGGGGTCTATAAAAATGTATTAGGTGACCCGACTTGACTTCTCCTATGAATATAGGGAGACAATAATATAGGCAGACAATATTATAAGAAGCTTGACTTCTCCTATGAATATAGGAAGACAATATTATAAGAAGCTCAGCAATTGTTTTTGTTAGAACTTGCATATTCCATATTCAGAAAGAGCGTGTCAAGACTCGCCGATGCCGCGCCGCCCGCCCGCCTAGTTAAAGTCGTGTCTGAACTTGCATGAACTTGTTGGATTTTTCCCTAATATAAATACGAATGCGAATGATAAACATTACTCAGTTGTTTCCGGAATTTCAAAAAAGAAAGTGTACCTATATAAGTGTTCACCAGTGACGGAAGTAGTTTTCAGACTTTTGAAAATTAAAGTGAATTGATATTATTGTTTGCCAGTGTTGGAAAAGTAAGTACCTACCTATCTATTTGTTAGCAACTTGTATCTGCGGTAAAAACAAACCCACAAACAGTAGGTTCTGAACCATTCCAAGAATAAAGATTTCATAGGTCAAGGAAAATTATAACAGTGCGTAAATAAATACTTAGTTTTGATTGTGTTTTGTAATGAATAAGTATGTTGCGTTTAGTAAGTGACTAAGTACACGTATAAAATATATACAAAGTAAAAGTATAAAATTAAATTAAATACCTATATTTATTTCGAAAAAGAACAGAAAGTTCAGGAATATTAAACTTCAATTCCAGCTAGCTCTACTTTAATTTCATTACAATTCTTTAAATATATTATTCTCTTAAAAAGCCACATCTATTATGTTTGTTAAATCATTTTAAGATTACTTAACAAACATTTTTTTCATATTTACAGGTAGGTAATTGATACGAAACGGCTGAATCTAAGAAGAAGTGTCGGCAATACAGTGTTGAATATTTGAAATTTGGTTTCTTCCATCAAATACAGACAAGCGATTGCCCATGTGTCTTTTATGCAACAAAGTCTTGAGCAATGACTCTATGAAACTATCGAAGCTGGAAGATCATCTAAGAAGGTGTCATCCTGACAAAATAAGTAAGGATTTGAAATATTTCCAAACATTGAAGGAAAAGTATGAAAAGAGACCCACCGTGCATAGTATGTTCGCTTCAACGTCTGAAAGCAACGACGATGTCTTGCGGGCATCTTACAATATCTCATTACTTATAGCAAAATCTGGGAAACCGCATACCATTGGAGAGGAGTTAATTTTGCCTGCTGTTGAAGAGGTCTTAAAAACTGTCCTGCACAAATCTTCATTTGACATACTTAAAAGAATTCCTTTGAGTAACAACATTGTACAAAGACGTATTGATGAAATGAGCTCTGATGTTGAATGTTTCTTGTGTAATTATCTGCAAACAACTCATTTTTCTATTCAACTGGACGAGTCAACTTTACCTGGCAATGAAGCATTATTATGTTCGATTTATCAAAGGCGAACAAATGTTTGAAGAGTTACTATTCGCGAAAACTTTGAAGACTGACACTAAAGGTGAATCAATTTTTAATGTTCTGAATGATTTTTTTATGGAAAAATCAATTGCATTCACAAACATTATTTCGGTGGCAACAGATGGAGCTCCTGCCATGGTCGGGCGATATCGTGGGTTTATAAGTCATCTTAAAAGGATTATACCAGAGGTAATTGCAATTCACTGTGTCATCCACCGACAACATCTAGTAGCGAAAGAATTGAGTGATAGATTGCACCAAGCGCTTCAATTTGTGATTAATGCAGTTTACCAAATAAGAAGCAATGCATTAAATACGCGCTTATTTGCACAATTGTGCGAAGAAAATGATAAGGACTTCCAACGATTGCTGCTACATACCAAAGTACGCTGGTTGTCGAAAGGTGCATGTCTATCAAGATTCTATATGCTTTTCGACTGTTTTAGAGTTTCTGAACACTAAAGATCCTGTTTTAAAAGAAAACCTCATGAATTTCAAAAAAAAGCAGACATTGCGTATTTGACAGATTTGTTCAAAAAATTCAATGACCTCAACCTACAGTTACAAGGGGACAGCCTCAATTTGATAAAAACAAAGAGTGAAATTTCAGCTTTTCTTGGTAAACTGAAACTTATGAAGCAAAATATTGGTCGACGTGAATTTTACCAGTTTCCAAATTTATCGCAGGTAGAATGCCTCGACGAAGATATTCAGACGTATGTTCAACATTTGATTGCCCTGTATGATGATTTTAAAATCAGATTTGAAGACATTCTGTCGATGGATATACCACCATGGATAATAAATCCATATGATGAAACTGAAGTGGAAAATGTGGTACTGCAAGAAGAGCTACTCGAGCTTAGCACTAATGAGGAGCTCAAAGTAGCATTCAAAAGAGGGTATCAATCATTTTGGCTGCATGCACAAATACCTGAAAAATATCCAGGACTGTGGGGAATTGTGCAAAAATTTCTCATAGCGTTTCCTTCGTCATATCTTGTCGAACGCAGTTTTAGTGCCGTAACAAACTTGTTGACAAAAAAACGGAGCAGATTAAATATTACAGAGCGAGGAGATTTACGGTTATACTTAACTAAACTCAAGCCAAATATTGATAATTTGCTGTCAATTCACCAAGTACATCCCTCCCATTAAAATTATAACTTTTATCTCAGATTACAATGGTAATCTGAGATAAAAGTTAACATCAAAACTAATAATGATTATTATTTTAAAAACAGTCGCAATATAATCAAAATTTTGATTATATTGCGACTGATTTTAAAATAATAATCATTATTAGTTTTGATGTTAAATTTTGATTCTACTAAGACTGTTATAACAACATAATTAAAAGTGTAGTAATTTTTGTGTTTGAATAAATAGCTACAAAACAAGAAAATATTTATTTTTACTTTTTACCACTCCGAAGTGGGAGCTTATTGGTTTCTTGTACTGTGAGTCAATCTTAGAATACAAAAAAGTAAAGTAGGAATCCAACTGTTGGATGAAGACGCTTTTTAGACTGGCCTTGAAACTTAGCTTAAATGACAATACTCACAGCATAATCAAAGCAATATAAATTCTCACCTTTTTTTCGAAAACTTTTAACTCATAGTTGATTGAAAAATAGCCACAACACAGATTTACATAGACATATACTTTTTTCGGGTTTTGGAAGTAAGTTAGTAAATGTAATAGCTGCAGGGGGTCCACCAGATCCAGCAAAATGTTTAAAGTGGTCTATGAGAAAAAAAAGTATGGGAACCTCTGTGCTAGATAATCAATAAGTATCACAAAATTTCTAAGATGCTGGATAAAAACTGTGAAATGATTCATTTTAAAAATGCAAGTTTATTTTTTACTTACCTTTTCAAATTCATATCCCGAATATTTTTAGAAATAATTGACATTTAAAAATAAACCTTTGTGATAAAGAATCCTATTAATTTAAATATATATTTCTCTAATTACCCCTGTATAGCTTAAAATAAAATAAGCTTTTCGAACTTCTCTAGTATCTACCGGTCTAGTTATTGACAACAAAAGCGAGTCGTAAACATAATTTATGAGAGCGGCGTCCGTTTGGGACAGCAACTTGAATCAAACCGCCCTGGAGTGAAACATCTTATATTTTTATTCTGTAATCTTCGATTACACATTTAATTACAACTAACTAATTCTATAGATTGTTATTGTTCCTGAAGAAATATTCATTCATTAAATAATCTGTGACTTGGATTTTAAAAGCTATTACAGAATTTGAATGTTTAATCGTCTCTGGAAGAGTTATAATGATCTAGACCTTTGAAAAAAAGTGAATTCTTTGTTGAGCTTTTAACAACAGTTTCAATATAATAGTTATTTATGTACCAAGGGCATAAATAGATGTTTATGCCCTGAGGACGACGTCTTACGAAGCCGAGGGTGTAAGTCGCCCGAGGGTATACACATCTGTTTATGCCTGCGGTACATACAAACTTTTATGTCATACTAGTTCGTTATTGCAATCCAATCTCAATACAAATCAGTGTTTTAAAAAATCCGGTTTGAATTAATAGGTAAATGTTGACAAACGTAAATGTCATAATATCACAATAAATTATATGTGTCAAAGTTAGAAGTCAAAATTAACGAAGATTTTGGAATTCCTGACGAAATTATTGAAAAAGCAAAAAAAGCAACTGTAAATCTGTTGCCAAAAAAGTCTAAAGAAGCTTACGACATGGTTATTAAATAAGTTGAACAAAAAAGTATTTCTCTTTATGCCCGCGCGGGCCATAAAGCGAACTTTATGCCCGCACGGGCATAAAGTACGACATTAGATAGTTGGTAACTAAGCAATAAAAACACAATAATGAACTAGTATGACATAAAAGTTATTACTGTTCCGTGTTTGAGTGCACATTAAAGTGATAATCAAGCTTCTCCCGTAGATAAATTGGAAGTAATCCATGCTTGATTTTATGAATAAAAATTAACACATTTCGTAATAAGAGATTTCTTATTGGCATCCACCCCAAAGTTTCAAACATTAAATTGATGGAAGTAAATTTTGAATAAGATAGCATTGCTCTATTCTGCAATCTCTGTAGTCAGCTCAACTCATTTTGATTTAGTAATTAATTTAATTGTTTTCTCCTATACTTTACAGGACTGTGGCGGATTCTTTGCGAACACCAATTTCATTCGTTAATAGCGTCTCTTCCCGAGAATGAACAACAAATACTTCTGAACACATCTTTTAAAGATTTGTTCCTTTATAGACATGATATCTGTTCGTTACTTATTTCGGCACTGGTCCATTCTTATTTGGGAGATAATGCTTCCGTTGACTCGATAAGCAGCAAGTTGAGAGAAGTTTGTCCGCAACTGTACAAAACCGAAGATATGGCATTTTCAAAAGTAAGTACATTCATTTTCCTTTATCCTATTCGAAAATAGGGAAATTTTTCTTATCCAATATGAATTACGCCAGTTCACGTAAGCTGTCAATTAGCGAACTGTTTTTCCAATTATTATTGAGTTGATTGAATAAAACTCGAAATCGAACAGTATTTATATATTTACACAGAACTTTTACCTAATTATTATACATTTAAACGTTTCTTTTAGTTGCGGAAATTTGCAACTTTTGATTTACTATTGTAAACTTTTGTTACTCGAGATACTGGCGAACTACACTACTAGAATTACTTTTGTGAAAATACCGCGTTCCAACAGCTAGAACTCAACGTTGGAGCTGAACCGATTCATTTAACGTAACATGAAAAAACTGAAATTTTAAAGTGATATTTTCCAGTAAGAAAGCTCGCATAAACAATAAAAATATATATTATCAATGTTCCCACGATTTTGGAGAACGACGTTATATGACAGTCCTTCTGAGAGTCTTTTTACGACGGGTCAAATTGGTTGACGCCGACGTTAATTTTGTATATAAACAAGGAATAACTTTTGTAACGCAGTACAAGAGGTTGTAAATTTTGTCTAATACAAATTTTTCGCTGAGAAAAATGAATTTTCGAACACAATACCTAATGCCTATACCTAAGCATACATAACCTAACCAGACTTAGCAGAAACTTTTAGTATTTGTATTTTGCGTTTGACAGAAAAGTTTCTGGCTATTATTAGTATTACCATTGATTTTGTCTATTTCTTTATGAACTCCTCTATTAGGCAATTGAAATCCTGAAGATGGCCCGAACCACTCAAAATATCGATGATAAAGAAGACATGATTCATTCTGCATTACAAATATGTAAATCTATTGGACCCACTTTGAATATAGGCGATGTTTGTAGAGAACTTTGCAATCTAAAAGCTTATAAAGCTGTTACAGAACTATGTGCACATTTCGCTAAAAAAGTGGATCCTGATAGCATCGCAGAGAGTTACTATAATGCTTTGGATAACAGTGGAGACCAAGAAGGATACGCCTTCTACCAGGAAAGGTAAGAAAATATTAATTTTAATTCTACAGAAAAAATGTTTTTCATTGAAAAAATATTTTTGGCTATTTCATTATTTAAGAAATTCAAGTATGTATGTATTTTGGGGTGACATTCACTGAGACCTAAAAGATCTATTGTGCCCCCTTACTTCTACTTAGTTTCTGCGGAGAGTCTCAGAAACTAGTAGCTCCTTTAGTCCTATTTTCTGAAGGAATCTTAGGATGTCTGCAGGCTTCAACTTTGGTAAATGTTCCTCTTCTTTCTAGTAATCTCCCAGATGCTGTGCTCGAGGATTCTGAAGTGCTGTGCAGTTGGAAAGTATGTGGATGGAGGTTTCTTCTTCCATTCCACAAAATTTGCATTCTTCTTTCTCCACTATTTTGAGCTTCTTCAGGTGCCCATTCAGGCGACAATGTCCCGTTAGGATCCCTGTTGAAACTCTTAGAGCACTTTAACTTTGACTTATGCATTCATTTGATCTCAATAGGTTGTAGTCACCCAGAAGAGTCTTTGATTGTATAAGCCCTAC
>CAJUYH010002212.1:28571-70054 GCA_910591685.1 Galerucella tenella | reverse complement strand
TTTTTTTCTCGGCTTTACCTATTTCTTCCAATATTACATTGGGGTTATATCTTACTGACGCACTTATGTCATTTTTAATGTTAGTAATTTTATTAATTTCACTTCCAGATTGGAGATTTATAGATACTTGTTGAATATGTTGGATTCTTTGTACATGGACCAGAACCAAACTCAGGAATCGTCCATCAATTATAACGCAAGCTACTCAACCAATCAATCTGTTTTATCGAACGGAAGAGAAGAATCGCAAGCTGGATACATAGTAAGTTATCGAATATTGATTTCGTGTTGCAGAATATCAACCAATTCATTTTTATTTTAGATAAAGCAAGTGATCAGTGATATTTTGGAAACTTCGGATGAAATCATGCATATTTCCTTATACGATTGGTTGGTAGCCAAAAATATGACTGGAGATTTATTAAAAATACATAATTCATCGTTGGAAACTTACCTTAAAAGAACTACTGCTAAAAGCCCCAATAATATCGATTCGATGGATCTCCTTTGGAAATATTATGAAAATAAGAATAATCATGCTGCAGCAGCAAAAATTTTAAATAATCTTGCTTGTCGGACCGGGTAAGTACTGTAAACGTGTTTTTCTCCTCCCTATATTGTAAACAACGGACGTAAGTGACAATTGCGATTTGACACTGTATTGACGGTGGTAAGTAATAATTACCAAAAAGTTATCGTTTTCCCTTGTTTCTCAATTTGTATGAAATGTTTTGACTCCATAATTTCTCCATCTCTAACCAAGTTTTCAGATATTCTTGAAGTACTTCAGGAGACTTCTGGCTCCGTTATATTGTATAAAATTTTATTTGCAACTTCTTTTTTATTGTTGACACTCTTGACGTAGTCAAAAGACTGTTGAGCCTAATAAGGGCCACTGATCCCTTCACATAGGTATACTTTGGAAAGTTTATCTGAATTCGTGAAAGAAATGCAGTCGAAAACAATCGATATTGCCACGTTTAACTATGGAAAAGCTAAAGTGCTAAGTATGTAGTGATAATAATTAGAAAAGGGACTTTTTATTATTAAGAATATTAACAATATGATTAAACGTTAACTCTTAAATGTGCATTTTTCCTTGGATTTTGTCTATTAACATTATTTTTCCAATTTATGAATATTAAAAGATATTGAGCTAGATAATTGTAAATAAATATATTATTGCTCTTAAATCAACAGCACAAGGGCTACACGGCTGTACCTCGCTATTTCGCTTTAAAATGTGTGTCGCCACCTATCTTGCACTACATTGCGTAGAACGAAAAACTTTCAACAAAATCATATTCTAAAATATCGATTCTAAGTACTTGGACATAACTTTAAAACACTTTAAAGTACAATACATGTTTTCTACTTACGAGGTACTGCCGTGTGACCCTCGTCAGTTCAATTTATTTAACAATGTCACCGTGTGCTATGGAAATGATATGTTTCTCAATATAAACACAAAATATTTTGACAGTTCTTGACAAATATAATATAATATAATATAAATATAATACAAACTGTACAATTAACGTTAATATTCATCCTAAATAATATAAGTACTTATGTACTTGTTGGTATTCAATAAAAAATAATAATTGTCTTTGTAGTATTTTAGAAATGTCAAATTTGGAAATGAAGTTTGGTTTCGCAGCTGTTGCTATGAGTAACGGCCGCGAAATTGAATTTCGCGGACTGTGCTGTGCTGAGAACGCGAAATACTGACTTCGCGTGCAATTGCACGAAAAAGTATTTTTTTCTCCGTCTTCTTACTTCAGATATTTTCTTTTAGAGTGAATATACCATTTAAAGAGAGACTGTCGTACCTAGCGCGGGCAATAATGTGTATGCGTAGCGACAAAATAGGTTATGCCCCATATCTCGGTGTATTCCTTAGAGATTTAGAAGATAAAATGGAAGTTGCAAAAGTGCAAGAACAAATTTTAAATGCCATAATGAACTTACAAGGACAGATTCCGAATTCACAAGAAGCCATCACCGTATTGAACTCCGGTCTGTATGAAATATCGCAGGTATGATTATTATTATTATGAAAAGTTTTTTATTCGCGATTTTCTAACCCAAGTAGCTTTTTTGGTGGAGGGAACGTAGCTACAACTATGCTACTACATTAGAAACTCGGGAAACACTTTTTTGGTGGTCCAACGACGTTTTAGGATATTATATAATTACGATTAAGCCACATATACAATACAAAACTTGTCTTTCTAATTGATTGTACCTTGGTCTTTGTCTTGCATAATATTTATTCCATTTTCCTAGTTTTTTCTATAATTTGATATGACAGGTAGTCTAAGGCCTGGTCTTTTCAAGTACGAATAAAATGGTCAATAACTAACTGGGAAATAAATTTATTAGGAAGTCTTATTCAACAAATAAAGTGTAAATGTCTTTCAAACTGTCTTTAACTATTGATGTATTATTCGGTGAATTAACATAACAAAAATAATTATTTCAACGTTGGCTGAAATGAAATTATGTGTGAAATATGTGTAGAGAAAGATAGTTTCATGTACAATGTATATATAATAGAAAGTGATAAACAATTGTTATGTTCCGCGAACGCGTTGTAAGCTGCAAAATAGATTTAAGGTTAGCTGCACGAACTTAGGATCCTAAGTTCGTGGTTAGCTGCTAAATATTTCAGTGTTAATAATAATTGATTCAGTGGAGACACTGCGATGTTGGTGAAAAAAGCGGAAAAATATAATATACACTGCAAATTCTGATTTAATTTACCGATTTGTACGATGTTGTAATTGGGGTCCTATCTCCTCCAATAAGTTGATCACAGTTTCTTTAGATTATCGAAAACGGGAATTCTTTATCATCCTATCTTTCAAAGTGGTCAATACGTTCTCTACGGTATATGAGTGACGTTCTGGGTTTACAAAATCTACAATTTCTTGTATCTCTTGATCTTCGAGTTTCTCGAAATCATTAAAAATATCCATTTCAAAACAAATGTGACAGTTTTTATTTGGACTAGGTTAGAATCATCAACACTTTCAAAACAGAAAAATTCAATTCGTAGTTAAACGGCATCAGTCGGTTGTTATTCACAACCCGAAAAATTTTATTTCGAACTTATACCTCCTAATAACTTAACTGTAGAATAATGTTATATATTCTGCGAATATAAATTATCCAATAATGGAAAGACGAATATAGTGCTTATTTGATAATTACCGGGCCTAAGTAAAGTACATAATAATATTTTTTGTTCAAACACAAACACAAAAATATTTGTCCAGGAGTTGGAAGGTATAAAAGTTTCAACGTTTGAAAATTTATTGTCGTAATATGGGCTATGATCCGGAACAGAGAATCCTGGGATAAAGAGACGAATACACAGCCTCATGGGACTGTCTGGTTCACAGATGGCTCATGCTCTGGTGACAGAGCAGGGGCTGGAATTTACTCTAGGAACCCAAGGACACAAATCTGTATACCATTGGGTGATGGTGTATCTGCATATCAGGCCGAGATATACGCTATCTTGGAATGTGCGCAGATAAACCTAGACAGAGGTTATGTGGATCGACGCATAACCATATACACCGACAGTCAGGCAGCAGTTAAGGCCCTGAGTGGATATACCATCAACTCGGGACTTGCTGACGAATGTCGAGAACGACTTGCTGATCTTGCAAGTCAGAACGCAGTGCGGCTAGAATGGATTCCGGCCCACTCTGGTTTTGAAGGCAACGAAATGGCGGATGCACTGGCTGCGGAAGGGGCGGCAGCTCCTTTCTGCGGCCCGGGCCCGACCCTCGGCCTAACAAAACAAACGATACGCAAGGAGACGAGGAAGTAGCTGAGGAACCAACACCTCGCTCATTGGAATGCCCTGCAGGGTCCTAGACAATCCAAACTCCTACTGAAGGGATGGACTGATGGACACGCTGGGGCAGCTATTGAACTACCAAGGAGTAGGTTGATGAAGATAGCAGGACTCCTAACAGGGCACTGCTGTATGAGGAAGCACCTCTACAATCTAGGAGTAGAGGAAAGTTCCCTATGTAGGGGTTGCGGCATGACTGATGAAACGTCAGTTCATGTTCTCTTAAGAGTGTCCACACTGGGCTGTATTACGCAGGCGAATCTTCGGAGTCACTGTCATGGCTCCTGGGGACACAAGCAGGCATCCACTGAAAAAGGTTGTGGCCTTTATTGAAGGGCTCGGCTTCATGGATGACTAGGTAGCAGGAATGGCACAATGGGCCCGCCAGTGGCCTCAGTGCCGGAACCGTGACTTTAGTTTGGCTAGGTCAAGGCTCGCCTGCACATTCTGTAGTAGTAGTAGTAGTAGTATGGGCAAGCGCCACTGAAATACATCATATTTAGGACAAAAGTCAAAAATTAGTTTATTTTTCGCCACATTTTTTCAACTACCTTGGTCAGTTAAAACCATAAAAATTGTATGGGTTTTCCTACATTTGAAGCGGTACTGATGAAACAAATTTTTGAATGTCGCGTTTATTTTTCAGCATAATGGCGGCCTTAAAATGGTTGCAAAAGATAAAATTTCAAAGTGGTTGGTACCTAAATTGTATATTTAAAGTTGCAAAAACTAAAAATGGACCGCTTTAAAGCTACGCTCATCAAAAAGGTGGCGTGCTAAACTAAACCAAAAAAGTTTTCACCACTTGAAAGTGGCGGCCACCTAACTATGTCACTTTAAAGTTATATTAGTAGATATAACTACAAGGTTGCCACTTGCTGTGGGCTTGTCTTTGTTGATGTTTTTTGTTTAAACTGGTAATATAAGTTTAAAAATTGTATCGACAAAAGAAAACAAAAATGTTTGTTTTTGAGTAGTTCGTCCTGAGAGATATGCAATAAAATGTGTATTTCATTTGCTCCCTTTTTCAGTCTGTATCTCACAAAGGAAGAAACTTTGCACAACTGGTGATGAAAGTGAAATATTTTTGATAACTTCACCGGATTTTGAAAAGTGTCACATTAAATGTCAAAATTTACATCATTTTAAATGGTATAGCATTGCAATTTTGGAAACCTAAAAGTTAGAAATTGGTTAATTCCGAGTAAAGTTGTATTTTTAGGGGTCCAGCATAATGGTACCAAAACGTGTGTTATACGAGAGAGACAGAAAATGTCAATTTCTTATTATTGGCTGTAATAAGTTTATTTTTAAAAATATCAAAAAATGGTAAAGGAAAATTTCATTTGATTTGACATTGGCTAGCTTAGTAAGTAACTTCCTTTTCGTGTCTTCAAGTAAATCCAACTGTTTTTCTAAAATATGGACTTCAATTATATTTGTTATCTAAACTTTTTGTAATATTTCAAAATTCAATCGTGGAACATAGTTGACCATTTATGACTTGCAACTTCAAAGTCATGAATAAAGTAACTTCCATAGTTTCCAAAATAGTAATGCTGGTCCATTTAAAATGAACAAACTGTATAGTAAATTTTGCTTCGTCTAACTCATTTTATATTATTTACTTTTTAGTCGTTTAATAAAAATATCTTATCTTTTTTGTCGACCAATACAAAAAATTACATTTCATGTTCTAATTTCCAGATGAAAAATTTTTGAAAGCAAGTATTTTTCGTCAGCTAAAATGTTAACGTATAGAAATTACCGAAACTTATTGTAATTCTGAAAAAACTGAGCGAAAAAATCTGGAGTAATTAGTAATTTTTTGTAAAGGTCGACAAAAAATGTAATATGCACCTAGGCGAAGAACTGTACAGTATCTAGCCTGCTTGTTAACCTTACATAGAATCGACTATAATTATTTCGTCCTTAGTACATTACATAAATAACTATTTTAGCTTTATGAAAACTTCGCTGAACCTTTTAAATTGCTGGAATGCCAATTGGCAATTATCGAATGTGCTGGGTATACAGACCAAAGTTTAATAGAAAGCATTTGGCAACAAATTTTAACAGACGAATTAAAAAAGACCTTTGGAACGGGAACGGACAAAGTCTGTCAGCTATTGAACAAAGTTAAGCATCTGGCTAAACAATATGCCCAATCAGCGAACTGTTTTCCATTAAGTAAGTAGATTTTCTGAACTTTTGTAAATTATATTGTGTCTTGCACTGTCGAAACAAAGTCTAGTATAAACGGTGAATTCTTTTTTGATACATATGTGACTTAATCTTTGATATTTTTAAAAACATAATTTTTTTCTTCAAATCATATATAAACAGAAAACAGTGCTGTCGCGTATTCATAGAATTAAAGTGTCAATAATCAAAATCTAATCTCACATTTCAGTTTTGTGCGGGTTAGTACCTCACATATTTGTTTGTTTTTCATATAGACCCTTTCCATATTTTTATTTTATTTCAATTCTGGAAGTTGATATTTTTTTTATAGATTATTATTATTAAATATATTATATATTATATATATTATTATTATTATATTTTTATAGATTACATTGTCTATGAATTAGAGATAGTTAATGCCAAATTAAAAGGAGACAAACAACTTGTACCCACTGCCCTGGAAAGTATGAATATTCCATTTGAAAGTCTGATTAACGTCTATAATAGGTACGTATAGTAAACATTATTTTTATAGATGTGATACATTTTTAAGAAATTTTTAAAATGATTTTGATTTCAACGTTAAAAAATAATCTATCGAATACCACACACACAATTTTCCAGGCCGTTTCTCAAAATTGTTGCCATTTCGCTATAGCCCTTCGAGCTCTCGTATCTATTGCCTGGAAACAAGTTTTCTCAAATCTGTAAAATTATTTTCAATTTATTCTCACTCTCTTGAGGTGAATTCATGCAAGCATAAATTAAAACTAAGATTAATTTAAAACTAAAACTAAGAAGATAAAACCATGTTATTTTTCAATTTAAATCTCAATTTCTTAGTTTCTTGCATGAGCATGTACGTGTTATGTAGATGTTCATGCAAGAAACTAAAGGTCTGTTCTCACAAGCATCACAAACAGTCTTTGACAATCCGGATTCGGCGCAAAGACCCTAAAGTGTTCTCGGGAGAACGTTTTAGGGTCTTTGCGCCGAATCCGGATTGTCAAAGACTGTCTGTGATGCTTGTGAGAACAGACCTTAAGAAATTGAGTATCTCCTGTAAGTTCCTTGTGGCATTACTTATTCTTTTTTCTTATTATTTTGGGAATCAAACCACAATAATGTTTTTTATTTTTTATTTCGACGTTTCGGTAGCGTTCCAGCTACCGTTGTCAAGAATAACTAGTAATAAAATTGATAAAAAAATTTTTGGTCCCTATCTGACACAACGAAAAAATATGACAACTAGACAATCAATAATATTTTGAAGTTTAAGACTACAAAACTTTGTTGTCAAATTTTATTAAGGTCCATTCATAGTAGATCACACCTCTGGTAAAATGTGAAATAAAATATTTTATTTTATGACATTCTAACGATATGATAGTCTACTAGAAATGGAATCCAGTGAAGTGCACGTTCCAGGAACGGTTTTTATTGGGATAGCGCTTTTTTAGCTTATTTTGGAAATGTTGTTAATAAAACGCGTTTGTTGTTACTTTTTTTTTGTATGATCATTTTTGTTTTCAAAACATGTATAACTCAGTTTGGTGATTTTGTGTATTGAAGTGTGTATCGATTAACAACTTTTCCAAAAGAATAAGAAAAAAGAATAATAAATTGAGATTTAAAAATAACATGGTTTTATCTTCTTAGTTTTAGTTTTAAATTAATCTTAGTTTTAATTTCTTCTTGCATGAATCCACCTTTATTCTGTGGTATTACTACAGAGGATTTTATAAGATTCTCAAATCCCCATGCTGATCTAATTAGCGGCTATTGATAATACCAACCGGTATAAGATAAATAGTACATCAGAGAGATCGGTTTAGTCCACCTGGTACACTTGTCAGGTAAAACCGGATAGCATTGTCAAATTATAATTTTCCCCAAAACGGGAATAATATGATTTTTTCAGTCGTTCGGTTTCATCCGAAGGTAACTATAAGTCAATATTTTCTTAAATCTATTCTTTATCTTCACGTATAAGGTGGATCAGTCGTTCTTGGCTTCTTTATACATTTTTCTTTCTTGAGCGTATCAGTTGCTCTTAACTTCTAACATTTTTTTCACTTTATCAGCATCATCATTGACAACAAATAATAGAAAAATACAAGGAAGTACTCGATACAATAACGGGACAAACTATCTCCATTGTTGCATTAAAGATGCTTGTGCTGATCTGATGAAATTACAGATTTATCTGGCAAGGAATAACTTTCTGTTCTCATCAATGAAATAAAATATTTCTTAGGCTTAGGACTTGATGCAATAGGTATAGCCAATGTCATTGATGATTTTGTTTCGATGAATGTTCCACATTGTCTGGAAAAAAGGCAGTCGCGTGTGCAAGTGCCATAAGGGTAACGAAAAGGCAGATGAATTAGCCTCATAAATGTCATTCAATGGACCGGTACCTTTCTGTGGCGTCGCAAAATCGGCAATAAACATGGTTACAAGAAAGTGGGTGGTACATGTCTCTAGAATAACGGGAAATCTCAGGACAGAGACGTGCAAAGCAATACATTAGAGGACATTCAGCAAAAGTACACAAAAATAAGCGTTTTGTTTTACCATTATCCGGACTACTTTTTATCGTACTACTATTGGCTTTTTGCAGTGCTTTTGCTATAGTGAATCTCCCTCTACATTGTCCTTGTGATCTAAGTAAGTTTTTAGGAAAATAATCTACAATAACTATATATTTGGTACGTTATGTAACGGATGGTAACTGATCATTTTAATCCCTCTCACTTTTAT
Source organism: Galerucella tenella (assembly GCA_910591685.1). NCBI lineage: Eukaryota > Metazoa > Arthropoda > Insecta > Coleoptera > Chrysomelidae > Galerucella > Galerucella tenella. The sequence continues at coordinate 61,233 of CAJUYH010002212.1, read as the reverse complement.
ATTTGTACATCACGAGGGTTTCATCAAACATGTTACGGAATTCTCAACTTATCATTGTTTTCTTTTTTTATATTCCGTTTTTTTTTAGTTTAAATACAATATCAGTTAATGACCACTTCTGGCAACTAGAAGAAAATGAATTTCATCTATCTGAAGCAACAGCTGCCTTAATAAATTGTTTCCTTAGTAACCACGACACATACAATAGCATTGAAAAGTAAGTTTTTTTTTTCAGAAAATTAAATCTGCAGACAGTGGCAATACAGATCGTTAACTTATTGAGGATCAGTAGGGGTATAAGTCCCATTTTTTGAAATAGGATTTCTTTTTTCAATTTCATTGGGCGGTTCTTGTGTTGATACGCCATTGGGGGTAACTGTTCCTTCGCAATATTTTTAGCGTTCGTTAATTTCATAAATACAGCTATATGTTTAAATTGAAAGCAATTACAATTTCAATAGATTCGTTTATATCACCTCGGGTTAGCTACTAACACTTTATCGTATACATTGTTTTGTTGCAACTTGTCTTTTCCCGGTGCTACCAGATTTAGTCTTGATAAATGGATGCATTGAATTATGTAACTAGCACAATTGACTTTCACTGGTGTGATGATTTGATTTTTTAATTGTTTTTAGGAGACGAATCACTTCTTTGTGTCAAGATTCAGTGGTTGCTTTGTTGTCGAATTTGTACAGCAAACCGAATACAGAAACATTAGTTAATAAGCTAAGAAATATACAAGCCAGGTTATCTAGAATTTAATGAAATATACTTTTTTGTCGATTTAATACTTTTTTATTATTAAGTAATAAATAATTTTACACATTAATCTTTTAATTATTTCTACTACAGATAACTTTCCACCGGAACTATTAGACTCTCTACTTCGACTCACACCTATTAATATTTCACCAAGCAAATTCAGCTTCTTAACAAAGCTGATTAGTTTATTTGGTTTGTTACATGAATGTATCTAATTAGACACGTGTATGTTGATTATCAGTGGCGTAACAATAGGGTGGCAGGGCTGGCTAAATGCCACGGGCCCTTGACCCAAGAGACCGCGACCTCAAAAATATGTTTTACATTTCCCCTGAGTATTTTATTTCATTTGAAAACTAAATTTTCATAAGTTCTGCAAAATTCAAAGTGAGAAAACTAAAGACCATGATACAATTTCAAGTTAATCGTTAAGCATATTAACCAACCTAAGCAAAAAGATGTTGATTCATTTTTAGAGATGTACACGCCAAATAATGCCATATTTGTTCACTGTGATGCTCATAATCTGAATCTAGTACTCAATGATGTAGTGAGAGAGGTTATTGATATGCAAATTTTTTTTGAAACAGTTCGACAAATTTATAATTTTCTTGGGCATAGTATCAAAAGATGGAATATTTTATCAAGTTTTATATCTAATAAAGAAAGTGAGTCTTCAACTTCAATAACATTAAAAACAATAAACCCTACTAGATGGGCAGGATGTTTTATGACGTTTTTGCTTTAAAAGTTCGGTTTGTTGAAGTCCAAAAAGCGCTAACGAAAACAATTCTGTTAAATTGCAAATCAGATGAAAGAAATGAAGCTGTTTTACTCAAAAAGAAGATCGAAAACTACAATTTTATTATGTTATTGGTTTTCCATTGCAAGATCCTACTCACTATCGATGCAGCCTCTAAAGCCACCGATTTTTCAAATGCCTTAAAACGTTTGAAAATTTGTCTAGAAGAATTGGAAAGATATTGATTTAAAAATGGAAGCAAATAGTGTAGCAAAAAAATGGTCCATCACTCCTGAATTTTCTAAAACTAGTCAGAGGAAGGTAAAATGCCATTTTGATGAGCGTCTTCAAGATCCGGAAAGTGTGTTCAAAGTGAACATATTTTATCGAGTATTGGACATCATTATAAGCCAACTGAAATCACGTTTCCTTCCAATGAATAAAATTGTTTCAAATTTCAGTGTTTTGCAGCCTTCCACTTAAAAAGTTTTGGTCATTCGTGGAACATAAGTTTATTAAAATTAAACTGGGTACAACGTGACGATTTTTACTGCTAGGGCCCATCAAAATAATTTGCCAAGGGCCCCAGATGGTATAGTTACGCCACTGTTGATTATTAAAATAAATTGATATTCTATAGTGCGCTGAAGGCGCAGTTACTTGGTCCGTGGTTCGAAGAATCTTCCTTCATTTTTTTGCCTCCAATAAAAAAAAGTTCTCACTACCGGAACTCTATCTCTATTATTTCTAATTTTAATTCAACGAGACCGAGACATTAATTTTTTGAAACCCACTTTTAATTATTATAACGTTTGACATTTTCTCTTATTTAATAATTTCTCCATATTTCGTATGGTACCTAACTAGTATATTTAATTTATCTCACAAAGTAAATCCTAATTTTCACCACCATGGACGCAAATTAACAAGGTCACGCAAGTTACAAAAAGGACATTCGAATTTGAAGTGAAGCATGGAGTAAAGGTAATGGATTTTGAGATGAGCCCTGCGTGATTCCGTCGCAGTATACCAGATTGCTTTCGAAAGAAATGTTACTAACCATCCTAATAAGTTCAGCGCTTCAATTTCATTCTTTGACTGTCCTACGTTCAGGTTGTTTCGACTCCGAATCAATTAATAGTGCAGTACATTTTGTTTCCTTTTTAGTTCCTTGTAGTTTAGTTAAGATTTTTGTAGACAATAATTTGTGAAAATATTTTGTTTAGTGAATTAATTTACTTGACAGTAAGGTATATATTAATTTATTTTATTACATGCTTAAAATTAAAAGTTTGATTTTTGGTATGTTATTACCTAATCAAAAAGAATGTTATTTTTACATGGGACATTAGGCAGAAAATTTTTTTAATTGATGCATATGTAAAACTTGAAACTATAGTTTATATTCATATATCTTTATTTTGTGTATTAATTTTTAAAATCTTTTGTTCTAGAATAAACTTGGAAACATGAGTGGTTCCAAAAAAATTATACATAGCCAAGGTCGACAAATAATATACAGTGTATATAAATTTATGAAGGCAGAAAAAGAACAGAAAGACCTAGATATCCCTCTGTTCAATTTGAATGAAAGAGTAGCTAAAGCTTGTGATGTTTCTAAGGCCACAGTGAAACGTATTGTGAGCGAAGCTAATAAAAAATCGCCTGGTGAACGCTTCAAATCACCTAGGAAAAGCGTCAACAAACCTTCAACTTCCAAAGGATCCGTTAATGGATTTGAGGAAGAAATAATTCGAAGAATTATTTATTCTTATAGTGCTATTCATAAAAGAAGGCCTACCATGAAAAGAATTTTTGAAGAAGTAAGAAATGAAGAAGGGGTGAACTTTACTGGTAAAATTGATAGTTTCAGATAATTGGTTAAAAGAATGGGATTTAGATGGAGAAAAACTGAAGATAAAAGGAAAGTTTTAATGGAGACATATGACATTAAAGCTAAAAGAACTGAATACTTAAGAAAGTTAATTCAATACAAAGAAGATAGACGGCCGATTGTATACTGTGGTGAAACCTATATCCACAGTTCACATACCGTACCAAAAGCATGGGACGATGGTACAAAGGAGTGTTTAAAATCACCCGTAGCTAAAGGTAAACGGCTAATTATTTTACATGCTGGAGGTGAAGCAGGATTCGTACCCGAGGCACTTACAATTTTTAAATCGGGAATGAAAACCGGAGACTATCATGATGAAATGAATAATACAAATTTTGTCAAATGGTTAAAAGAAAAATTCATTCCTAATGCACCGAAAAAGTGCGTCTTAATATTAGACAATGCCTCATATCATAACACACTCCTAGAACCCATTCCAAATTTTTCATGGAAAAAAGATGCAATGCTGAAGTGGCTTGCTGAAAGAAATATATTATTTCCTGAAAAATCAACTAAAGCAGAACTATTCACAATTATAAAAATCCACAGGCCAGTTTCTAAAAGATATGTAATAGACCAAATTCTATCAGAACATGACATTTTACCATTGCGTCTACCACCCTATCATCCAGAGCTAAACCCAATAGAAAAAATTTGGGCATTGGTGAAGAACGAAGTAGCTGCCTGCAACATAACTTTTAAAATGGATGATGTATGGAAGTTAACGGAGAAAAAATTTAGTGAGGGAAGGTAGAAAACTGGAAAAACATTTGCGCCAATGTAATAAAAGTTGAAAACGACAAACGACTATATGAAAAGAGAACATGTCATGGATCAAGTGGCGGATTTAGTAATAAACGTAGGAGAGGATAGCCACAGTGAAAGTGAATTTTCGGATGATGAAGACGATGACGACTTAAGTTGCGAGCAACTCGCTAAATTATAAATATTTTGACGAATAAAAGTTTCACATTAAAATATCAATTAACTGATTACTTTGTAATTATATATCATTAGTTTAACACTCTGTATTGGTTTGATTTTATTTATCTCTAGACATTAACGCAATTTTTATGACCTATAATAAATGTAATTCCGTTGAGTATGTATCATGTTTTAAATTGTATTTTACAATAAAATTATAATGTTATTTTCAACATACTTCGCCTGGGCTATAAGAATACAATCAACCGAAGCGGACTTTTTCAGTTTTCACTTTACGAATTTATTGCATTGCTGCCTTTTATATCTACGCAACTATTTACAAGGTTAGGGCTCATCTCAAAATCCATTACCTCTACTACGGTAAGATGACACCGAGAGGTCAATCAACACAAATAATGTTCGATGCTGCCACCTATCGAGAGTTACCTTTCTAATAGGTATGCAACCCAACATGCATTAATGCACGTTCAGTTTAGTTGGCTCTTTGCGCCTTTTAGTTGCAATACAAACTGTCCAAAGGAAAGTATAACAGTTAATTTATCGAATGAAATAAATAACAAATAACGCAACAAAAATATATCATATATAGTGATTTTATTTCAAATTTATAGAAAGAATCCATGTAGTAATAACTATTTATTTGTTATAACAGTTAAATTTGCAATATTTCAAAACAGAAATAAAATTCAATTATTGGAGGAAAACTAAAAAACAAAAAGACCCATTTTAGGTTTAGCCAAGATATATTTTGGAAAATACAAAATTATATTTTAATATGAGATGTATTTTTCAATAAAAACATTAATTGCCATACCTTTGAAAATTGCGATCATATGCATTGTCTTCAGCGACATCCACGTCCATTGCATTTTTATAATCGTTCACTTCATTCTTTAATAATTTTTAGGAAAAAGGTAAGTAATATTTAATGAATAGTTAAGTGAAAAAAACGATATAATAGACAGATTCACGACTGACATTCCGCCAAGATACGTAGGTTTCCAATAAATTTTGTAGAAAATTCTATTCTCTACAATTTTCATAATAGGTACATGCGAATACGATTGGAATCGGAATAAACGAGATATTTTCAAAAAAAAAACTGATTTTTGCGACATTTGACCTTCAATATCTAAGAAAGCTTAGACGTTGGCATATGTAGGAGGCATGTAGGACTCACGTGAAGACAAAAAGGTTGGCTACAACGAATAAATATAAGAAATAAATATAAAATATTATATTACATATATACCAATCAAATTATCTAATAGTCTCAATGCTTGAAGTAAATTCGATGAACAAAAAGACAACAGAATTTCACCATATTAATTTAATAATTAATTTCTAATCTTACACAATATACCTGGACAATTTGCTGTCTGTGTAAATGTGTTTCAGAACACAAACAACATACAGTGTGATGTTATAAACTACTGTACAAATGAGCTGCCATTCAAAAACCTTTTTTTCACATTCACTCAGTAGAGGTACATATGGTGGTGGTTTCGAAAAGAAACCATATTTTTTTCAAATTGCACTGTTTCTGGTGCAAATAGAGGCAGTCTAGGCGAACTTCGTTAACATTTAAACTACAAAGTAAAGACCAGAAGAGATATCGTTGATGTAAATTTCGATTTTAGTTATTTTAAAGATATGTATACAATTTTTATTCATTAAAATAGTATTTAAAGAAAAATAACTGATCCTATGTATTGTCTATTGTTGCTTTAGTTTATTTGGGCTTCAAGCACTTGTGCGTGACGCCTCAGTCGCCACGACTTTTAAGCAAAACGAACACGATTTTTTAGGATCCTCAAAACCACTTGTCATGTGCCAATGCCAATGAATTTCCTGTGTTGTTAGAAGAGCAGTTTTCAATTATAATGTTTTTGATAATATAATTTTGCAAATATTTAGATATTTTTAGTAAGGTTTAAATCGTAATCGGCACAATCTTAACCTTTAAATAAACATCAAACCGGTGAAACGTCAAATATTTAATGTCCGTGGCTTGAAGCTCATACTTTTCGGGTATGTGCTCAAGGGGAAGGTATAACTAGGCGTCACGCCCGGTAATAAACGAACGAAATTCAGTCACTACGAGCTGCTACCAGCAGCCAAAAGTGAATAATCGAAAACACCTTATCTAAAAGTATGTTTTTGATAGTTTGTGTTTGTATAATGTCAATAAACCTATTTAAATCCCAAATCTATTGGTCCTTTTCAACATTAAATAAGCATAATTTTGTTAATCTTTAAAAGTGTTGCTATAAAAGACCTTTGAATTCTTGTAACGATACTGTTTTTAAAACAACAGTTATTTCTTTAACAAAACGATATTTCTTCTTGTCACGTTAAACAAATTTAATTACCAACAAAGTTTAAGTGTTTTGTGACCATTAATTTTATCAAATGCGAAGTTTGCATATAAATTGTCCCAATATATTTAGATTTTAAACTATTACTGAATACTGAAAACTATTGTTGCTAATTTGAATATTGAGTGCATTTTAGTTTCACCGGAAATCCTCAAAATTATTTTACTTTTGACTTATGTCACTTTTGTCAAGTACTTTCCGGTTACATCCGAATTGAGTTTGAATATTTTCAGATTTAGAGTAATTTTGTTATTTCATATGAATTGAAAAAGTGACATTTGTCAAAAAAGTGAGTTATCACCTCATAAAATTTTCTTTATGCCACAATAATTTTCGTATTTAACAAAATGCGGACAAAAAGTATTAAAAGTATAAATTTAAATTTTCCTATTAATCATGCTCGATTTATGGAATAAATAAAGTTCGCCTCGACTGTAGACCCCTGTTTGTAATGTCAACACTAAAACAAATCGTCTATATGGTCCATTTTTAGCATTGTCAGCACAATCAAGTTTCAATTATTAAGTATTTTTGTTTTCACTCTTAGCACACTGTCTCTTATTTTATTATCTCACTCCTAAAAATCTTCGTCTTGCACTTCTTTAATTCTCTCATAGAAAAAATTAAATAATGAAAAAAATTCAATTAAAAACGACACTGGCTATCTGTTTAAGTTACAAGAAATGTAGAAAAGAATCAGGCTGTTAACGTCATCCTATTTGCGTTACACCGGCTGAAGTTTGAAGTTATCAAATGTCATAGGCTGTCAAAACAAAGCTTAAGTCTATAAGTTGCAAGTTAAACAGACTATGAAATTTAATAACCTCAAACTCAAGCTAATTTTAGTCAAGTAGAACGACGTTTACGTCTCTTTCTTATATTTGTACCCTTTTTTAATACAAATATAGGATGTTATCTTCGTCTTTTATAGTTGGTTCAATTAGAAAATTGATATTTAAAACGCTCTAAGAACAATCTTGACAGAAAAGTTCTTTCAGACCGAATAAGTTTAATTGTCAGATTTTGATCGTAATTGTTAGTTACCTAGTCTCGTACTGAATAAGTAAGTAATCGTGAAATCAAAGAATTTTGGAACCAAACAAAAATAAGAATAGTCACTAGTTGTGTTGCTGCTTACACCATTTTAAAGTTGGTACTATGTAGACAAAATTTACTATATTTCTACATCTTCACTTTCGTCAGTTCTCGAAAAAGTCATGTTGTTAGTTTTGTGGTTGGTATTGTTTCAATATACAATATATTTATTGTCAAAGAGATAAAATATGTAATGTCATTGTTAATAAATGCTGAAAGGAAATTTTTTATGAATATTTTGGGCCCTTTCGACCAATGAAATACAACGTACTAAGTATCCAATTAAATTACTATCAGGAAGATATTCCCACACAAGTTGCTCGATTTCGTAGCAATGGGGCAGTACTATACAATAGCAGCTCTTTTTTCAGGTGCGCGATACCTTTGAGCCTCAAAACTTGAACACTGAAAGGGATATGGAATGCGTCATGTCATTAATTGACGACATTGCTGTATAACCTATAAGATAGATATTGCATAAGAAGAAAGAGAAAAAAAAACCTGGTACTGTTAAGGGACGTCAATGTTAAGTTGAATGTAGCATGTGCAACGTGTACTACAGGTGCTCAAAGCAGCTCCAGGACAAGAAATGACAGCGGGGTCAATACTTTTTCATATAATTATATATAATACAGATTGTTGTTTAGCGAAATGCTATTGTAAATATTGTTCTCCCTGGGCTACTGACTCTACGCCACTCAATAACGCAACAGCTGCCACAAAAGGTGACCATTGTTGTCAGGGTCTACCAAGTCGTAACATTGTAATTTGGACGTCTTTTGTTATTTTTTTTTATTTTTTTCTTGTTTTTCGTAGTTTTAGACGACTTTTGTAGTTTTCTACTGTTTTTATCATCGTTTTCTGTGGTTTAAGGGAAGTGCAGATTAACAGCACAATTGATTTATTTTCTTGGTAAGATCTGAATAAACTTCCGCTTAGAAAAGAGGAAGGAGGTTCACTTTTAAGTTTCTTTACGGTTAAAATGAGATAAATTTATTAAGTTGAATCTATACACACAAAAATTTCAACACACATTACCAAACTTGACTTTGATACTCAGCTTAAGAAGTTTCCTAAATTTCTTGTAACGTTGGTTTTATACTTCAAGTATTTTATTTAAATTTACTTTTTGACAAAACCAGTTTAATTTATACATCCATATTTCAATTAAAAAACTATTTACATTATAAAATCTATAAAAATTGTAAAACACATTTATTGTTTAAAAAATCAACTTGAAAACTTCACAATGTACCCCTTTTTGTTTTTGTTTAAATTACGTACACAACACAGGGGCGCAGATAGGTAGAAGTACCGAAAGTTATTCGATCTTCGTCCGATTCGAAAGTTTTTGATTTTTTAAAAATTTTATAACATTATCGCGGTTTGTTTTTTAATTAAATCAAGTGAAAATAGCAGCGGTATCTCCCTTTATTTTTCTAGTACTACTGTCTACGCCCGTAAAATAAAAACTTGATAAAAATATTGGAAAATTTTCTTATGATACAAAAGAGTGTAGTTTGAAAAAAATGATAAAAACAATTTGCTATTTATACTTGAAAATCCCCCGATTTGCATTCAACTACTTGGTTACTTTTCAAGTAGAGGTCTCAGGAATTTATTAAAAAATATGTGTTTTTAATAGTTTCGCCCTATTTACTATAAAAATGTTCGAAATATAAAAATCGTTACTACGGCAAAAGAGAAATAAAAATAAAAAGCCTTGCATTACTTTTAGATTAAGAATCGATTTAATATTTTTTTTTAAATCGAGTGGAATACAGAGAGCATAGAAAATGATGATGATGATGATGATTAACAAGAAATTGGTGTTAATGACGTCTAGAAAAATGTGCTTCCACAATTCCATAGCACATAAAAAATTGCAATAATTGTTATTAACAAATAAAGATGAAAAAATAAGGATTCAGTTGTCGGTACTATTTCAAATATTCAAGACATTTAAAAAGAGGATTCTTAAAATGGAGGAAATGTCCAATAAGAAATTCCCAGCCCTCTACCTCTATTATTTTCAATTTCAATTGAAATAAAAAAATTTCAACAAACGTTAGCAATTGTTAAAAATCATAATTTTTTATTTACCCTGTATCCAACGATTTGAAAATTATGTAGTTGATTACAGATGTACAAGTGATGCTGGCCTTTTTATCAATAATTTTTTTTAATGAAATGTTGGATATATGTTCAATCAATTTTTATGAAAACTTTTATAACACACTGTATATATCAACAATTTATCAAAAAATAAAAATGAGAGCATACGGTAAGGTTCTAAAAAATTTGAATTTTCAACATCTGGAAAATTGTTTCAAAATAAAACTTGTTTCCCTTTATTGACAGGTAGATAGCGAAATTAAATCTTAAAGAAATAACAAATTCTGCCATTATTGTAATTAATTATTAAATTCCAAATTATTTTAATCCCTTTAATCTATAATCAAATTCTAGTGCAGAACGAATTTTGTACCTATGCTTCAATTAGTAAGAGATCTTCCTCTTTACTAAATACCGCTAGATCCTTGTTGAATATAGATTATATTTTAATTTTTTGCACTATGCTTACATTATTTTGTTACGAGTTTATGGGAACCGAAAAATTTTATTGGTGAATTATATTTCGAGGGAAGTGCTTAGATCGACGATGTAAATATCGAATTGTTTAGTACCGTAATTTAGCTAGTAAATCGGTGAATATATGTTAAATCAATTGCAAAAGCTGAAAAATCTGTTTGGCGCCCTTAACGACTTTTTTTCTTTGATCGACATATTATATTGATCAAAGTAAAAAAGTCAACAAATGCATGGAACACGTGTTCAAACTTTTTCAATTAATTTTAGACAAACTTTTCACATTATCTTCTTTTTTTCTTCGAAATATACATTAAACGAAATATGTTTGCTTGTATAATACACTGCGAACTACAAAGTTGAACATTCGAGAAAAAACGTATATGCGAACTGAATTTTCGCGGTTTTGCTGGGAAAACTCCCAAGTGTTCACCGGAGGAAATGGTCGAATACGTCAAATTATGTCCATCATTAAATCGACAAATTATACCCAATAGATCTATCTACTTTGAAGTAACGGTTTACCTACTTCCAAAACAAAAATATTATTGACTGATTGTAATGGCCAATTTTACCGTATTAAGATATAACTTTTGGGAAGTCATTTCGAACATTTTTATACTTAAAAAGACAATACACCAATGGGTTAAAAGGAAATTAAAATCATGTGACGTGCATCACTTGAAGTAACCCATAACATCAACTCTATTATTTTGATACAAAGAAATGCTTTGAAAAAATATCAATATGGAAAATCACAGTCAAAGATGGAATTGTATTCAATCTAAAATTGTTTATTACACTCGTTGCAGCCAGTGGCGCATCCAGAGTTTGAGTCTGGGGGGGTAGAGGCAATATTTAAGTAAGACTTTAAAAAATTTTGTGATGAAAAGTATTGTGTCTGTGGCAAAAAAACTTGTGCCTTGTCCCTGTAGCTAGTGGCGCTCAGTCGTCGAAAGTAAGAAAGCGCTGCTGCCGGATCGAACAAAAAATCACTGCAGTAGATCTTTATTCCTGGGGGGGGGGTAATTACCCCCATTACCCCCACCCCGTATATGCGCCCCTGGTTGTAGCAAGTTTTAATAGTAGGTGCGTTTGGACTGCGCCAATTTGACTCTCGAGTCTACGTGTTTACTTGTAGAAGTGAGTGTGTGTGAAGTGTGTAAGACAGAAGAGCGTAAGAGCTTAAATATAGACGGTTTATGAAGCCTCGCTTTATTTCTATAAAATGTTGTGGCAACAGTTCGTGTACCGTCTTTTTATAAAAGACGGAGCGTGTAGATACTCCTTTAAGAATGTTTCCTCAACTAAATACTTTCACATAAAGCCAGTGAAAATTAGCTTGAGGCTTAGCTCAGCCACACCTATTGATGCGCACTGGTAATTACTGAGCGTTTACTTCCACTGCACACAGAACATTTAGTGACAAGATACGTTGGTGTTTAATTTTTTTAACTGACATATTTAGACTTTCCGTAACCACAATGAAGTAAATTTCAATATACTCATAAAAAAAGGTTACTGTGTTGCTTCTTTTCAAAATAATAGAATTGCAGTATGACAAATGGGTTGCTTGCAAGAAGAATAAACATTTTACGACAAACTGAAAAGTTGTTATTTTATGGTTGAAATCAAGTGAAGTTGAAACATACATATCTAATAAGGCAATTTTTTCCCAATCTTTATTATAGAATTTGTTTAATTAAATCAAGTGATTGTTCGTCGATAAAAAATGTTTCTACTTCTTGTATGTCCACTGGTAATTTAAAAAAAAATGAGCAAATCAAGTAAAGTCGTGTGATTAAATAATAACATCATACAAAAAGAATATTTGTTTATAAAATAACTGCGTCGAGAGTTTGGTTAAAAATCTTGATCTGTACATTTTTTCGACTCCCAATTTTTGTAAAATTCAATAATTTGGTGATTAAAATAATTAAATCCAACAACTGAAATACTTGAAGTACAATAAAAAATACTGACTCGGAGATTCTACAGTTTATAAAGACAACTATTATCACTGGCTCACTGCCGGGGATTTTTTATCAGAGTCCTGGTTGGAAGGGGTATTCCCTTGAGGAGGGCCGACGCCTCCTGGTCCTCCCCTGTCCCCCACTCCCGCTCCCCACGAATTGGATCCTGGCATCGGCGAGTCAGCGTGGAAGCCATGGTTGTCATGGTCTAAGGAATTTGCGGCGTCGTACTGGGTGTTTTCTAACCTCGTTATTAGTCGCTCATCTTCGTCTCCGAATTCTCCACCCATCAATGAAGGTTCACCCACAACCATCACATCCTACAATAAAAAACAAAAATAAATTAATACCAATCGTTTTGTCACAAAAAAAGTCATCACAAAATAGCAGGCAATAACAATAAGATTGAACCGCAGATTCGAGAAAAAATTCGTTCAACAAGCTGTCTTTATAGTTAGTAGTAGTACCTAAAGGACCGATACATTGATTCACAGCTAAGCGTACTCGTGTAAATAGGACAGGAATGTAAGTTAGACTAGTCATGGATAACACTGTAGATTTTCGTGTGTTGATACAATGACACCGACACTGTTTCCTGTATCAACACAATGTGTCAACACATTAGACATAAAAACCGAAAAGTGTTAGCAATTTTTGTCGATTTCAAAAGAGCTTTTGACTCAGTCCAGCACAATTTATTATGGCTGAAACTATTCAATCTTGGAGTCTCGTCAAAAATTATTGGCTTAGTAAGAACACTTTATTAACAAGCCACTGTTCAACGGTTCTGACGGCTTGACAAAATTATATGATCTAACTTTAGGTGTTCTACAAGGAGAACCCTTGAGTCCCCTTTTATTTGCTCTGTTTATCGCCGATTTGGAAGACTACTTTTATGCTCAAGGAGCTCAAGGTGTAAATATCGATAATAAAAATGATGTTCTAGCACTCCTGTATGCTGATGATCTCGTTATCCTGGCTCATTCTAAAATTGATGTTGCAAGGAAACTGAAAATTTTGGAAAAATATACTGACACCAATCGTTTAACTGTTAATCATAAGAAAACAAAAATTGTTAGGTTTTCTAAAGGTGGATTCCAAAAACCGAACTACAAATTTTATTTTAAGAACCAGATCATAGAATTGAGTAATACATATACATATTTATGTGTAACGTTTTCTTCCTCTGGCTTATTCAGTGAAATGTCAACTGCAACTGTAAAAAAAGGTAAACAAGCCGTTGGCGCTCTCATTCCTGTGATGTGTAAGGCAAAAATTGACATGTGGTACCCTAGAATCAAATTATTTGAATCTCTAGCGTTAAGCGTTATGTTTAACAGTTTCTCTGTTTGGGGTCCTCGTTATTTGGATGCAGTAGAAAGGGTGCAAATACATTTCCTAAAACGAATCCTTTTAGTAGCGTTTAATACTCCGGACTCTGTTATTCGGATAGAAACAGGAAGAGTTAAGTTGTCGTACAATGTTTTTAAAATGACAATAAATTGGTTACTAAAGATTCTTCAACTGGAAAAATTTCGCTATCCCAGACTTTGTTTTGAGCAACAGCTACGTATTATGAATTCCGCTACCACAAAGTATAATTGGGCATCCCAAATCAAACAATTTTTTGTTGACGTTGAATCACTGCAGTTATGGTCATCTAACAGCACAAAAAAAAACTACTGTTTTCCAAATATTATACCTTCCTGCACCACCAATCCGATATTGCTAGATCGTCAGCGTACCCTTTCATGGCTCTATATAATGCTTTCACCACAACACGTGAACCAAGCAATTATTTACTGTTGAAGTCTCCAATTCAGATCACTCGTACTTTGGCTCAACTCCGTACGGTTAATCAATTGAAAATGAAGTTCACATTAAACGGCACAACCTATAGTATAGATCCTACTTTAACATGTACTGTTTGTAACCTGGACGAGAAAGAAACTATTTTTCATATTTTGTTTGAGTGTCCGATATATACAGTTATGAAACAAAACATATCCTGTCTGCAAAATTTGGAAACTTGCTGCTCTACAAAATATAAACCTATCTAAGGGAAAAACTATATGCTGCTACCATTTATACTCGATGAATAATGTATTTATTTTATTTTTATTTTTGATTACAAACTGTCTTGTAAACTTGAAATTTTTTTTTGTATATTATCACACACTAACCTTGCTGTAAACATTGTTTTCTATAAGCAATAAAGTTATTATTATTATTATTATTATTAATGTGTCAACACATAACTTATTATAGAAGTTGTGCGGTGTGCCACGGCGCGCCACATGTTCGTTTTGCCTCTCCCTATTATCTGGTATTAAAAGCTGGAGGTATGAAGGAATGAAATTTTAGATATTTAGAATATTGTTACTAGATGACAAGTTCTAAATTCTTTAAAATTGATAATCTTGTTAGCGGCCGGGTGAGGGCACCATACTCCATACTTTCAAAGATGGGTGTTTTCCAAAACCACCCGTGAGATTTTTTTTTGTAAATTATTTTGGGAAATTAAACCACCATCTTTTTCATATTCTTCAATTTAACGTTTCGGTAGCGTTCCAGAGTTTTTTATTTTTGTTATTTGTTTAGTTTTGAACAGTGTGCCTAGATTGCTCGATTTGATACTGCACCACGATACTGGCGTGCCGCCATTTGCGAGAGAAGTAGCTAGTGTGTCAATGTCATCATTGGATGCTCTCTGCTTTTAACACCCATGATACACTGAAAGGTGACAGCACAAAAGTGCCATACAACAGTGTTACACATGACTAAGTTAGACGGCCACTTAGAAATCCTTGTGCCGAGCTGTCTAAAAGATGGTGTTGAAGAAGGGAAACTAGTACACCTGTGTTACTGAGAGAAAAACTGTGAAACTGTGTCGGAAATCGCATCCCAGTGAAAAAAATTTATATTTCAATTTCGCATATCGTTAATAGAGGGCAGTAATTATGGAACGCTCGGAAGAATTATCACTTTAAATATCACTTTTCTATATTATATTGATTAATAGCAGTTGTATCTAGAATTTAGCTTAT
Source organism: Galerucella tenella (assembly GCA_910591685.1). NCBI lineage: Eukaryota > Metazoa > Arthropoda > Insecta > Coleoptera > Chrysomelidae > Galerucella > Galerucella tenella. Next base: position 45,802 of record CAJUYH010002212.1, on the reverse strand, counting down.
TTACTTCTCTTGACAGTGTCAATAATTTGTTACTTACTCTGTCAAAGTCATGGATATCCCTTATTCCAATTTGAACTCGACAACAAATAGGTAGAAGTCGAACTTATTATGGAATAAAAAAATTACATGTGATCAATTTCAATCAATGCACTAATAAAAATATCAAAACTTTAAAGGGAATTGCAAAAGAGAAGTATAATGACTCAATTCTCAAGAAAGACACTTTAAAGAGCACATAAGTAACATGTTCATGTATGTAAAAAAACTTGCGCCATTCACTGTTGGAAAGAAAAATGGTACTAAATATATAAAAACTGATTCATTTTATGATGACAAATTCCAATTGAAAGGATTAAACGATTACTTTGATTATTCTTCGAATTGTCTTTGTCGGGCTGCTGAAAATATAAAAAAATTATAGTTAATGTAAAATAATGTACATACCTGCGACGCTAAGGAAAAATTAGGCCCTGGAGATCTTTTTTTGTTTGGTGCTGGCGCGGCGTTGTTGGCTGCTCCACCGGAATTCGATCCTTTCCTTTTTCGCCGTTTATTTGCTGGCCTTTGAGATTCTGTACGAACATATTCAGATAAATGTTTATTAAATATATTTATATGTCGTTAGAATTTATTTCATCACGTGCAATCGTTGAATTTTGTAAGGATTGTTTTCATTTTTGCTATACACATAGATAATATTTCAATAAACGGTTTATATTTTCCATTCGTGCATTTATTTAAGTATACAAGATTATTTTAATATTATTAATTGATAATAAATAAAAGTTATACATATTTTGGTTGCATTGGAAATGATACAGAAACAGACACGAAAAAATTTACCCTTTTTATACGATTTTATTATACAGGTAGCAACAAAAAGGTAGATCATAAATTAAAACACACATTATAGGGCCAAAAATAAGTCGATCCAGCTTATATTGCCTTAGTACAAATGTGCATACAAAAAAGCTTAAGCCAGTTAGAAAGTTATTGTTGATGCCAATGTCTAATTGTATAAAAAACAACGACATATTTGTATTTGTAGCATAATGAAAAAGAGTCCGTATCTCAATAAAAACTGATATGTATAAAAAGCACTAGGTGACAAAAGAGTTTCAAAAATAATGTGTTTAATTAATAGTAATCTGATCTCAATTCCCATAAAAGTTTAAGGGTATGAAATGATTCCATCATTTTTGTTTTGAGAGATGCTTTAATCATAACAAAGTCACTTGTCAATTTTCATTATAATATGTTAGAAAACTGTCGAAATATTTGAAGAAGTGAATTTGCATTTGGTAACTTCAATTGGCTGTAACTCTTTTGTATGCATATATGGCAGGTAAGTAAGTTAGAATATCTTCTGTAAGTTCCTTGTGGCATTATTTCTAGTTGTCATATTTTTTTCGTTGTGTCAGATAGGGACCAAAAATTATTTTATCTCTAGTTAATCTTGACAACGGTAGCTGGAACGCTACCGAAACGTCGAAATAAAAAGAAATAAAAAACTTATTGTGGTTTGATTCCAAAAAAATAAGAGAAAAAATAAGTAAGTTAGGTTCAATCCATGACCTACCTTTTTGTTACACAATGTGATATAACAAGAAACAACAACGTTTGTTATAATTATCAACAATATACTGAATCAAATATTTTTATGTTATAACAATAAAATTGCGTCGGTTCAAATAATAAATGTAAAACTGCAAATCAAATTATGAAAGATGAGTCTTAACATAATGACACATGTCAGTAAATGCCGGGATTGATACTCAGATGGCGCCAGCAATACGCATGAAAATTTGACAGTTATTCAATGATAAAATTAAAGTGTGTGCTTTCAAGACAATCGTATTTTTTCATATTATTGTCTTAATAGCCACCGCTAAATACTCATTACATAATATAATATTCATAAGAAAATGAGTGTTTAGTTTTATTTTTCTAGCCACTGTGATAATCAGGTTAAAATTCATTAGTCTTTGAGTCTACCACTTTTGTCATACTATTAAATTTTCTTCCCAAAAAAGTTTGGTCCCAATTAGAAAGCTTTACTATTTTTATTGTCAATTTTTTAGATCTGGTTTGCAGTTTTCTAATTTTTATAAGGCGATTCGTTTCTTGACATAATAGAAAAAAGGAAAATAAAATATTATATAAGTATAAAACCCACTTTAACAACATATGGCCGTACAAAATCGTACAACAGGAATTAAAGTAGGGTAAAAATGGTAGAGCATAAATGAATAATCCTATAGTGCAATAAAATTGGTACCTCTCTTACCCGGCGGCGCAACCATCCTCTGCCATTTCTGAAATAACGTCGTTTTCAGGCAGTCCCTGGGACTTAAAGCGTACGCCTTGTGTCGAGACATAAGCTCCTGCATAGGTTCTAATATCACACATAACTAAAAAAATAATAAATTCACAATTAAAAACATTTTATGAATATCACGATTTTTATAAATCCAAGATACAATATTTTTCTTTTTAAAATTCCCACCAACACCTACAGTTTATCTAAATTCAGTGTGGGAGAAGTTGGAAATCATAGACTACCGACAGTGAAAACACTAATAATTATAACCCTTATTAAAAATTTTATCGTACCCCTATGGTAGATGAAAGATTTTTACAAATTAATCAACCCCCTTGGAAAGTTTTATTGAACGCACATGATACGCGGTGATAAATAAACTTCTCTTTAAAAGATAACGGGGTTCGGTCACTGGTGACAGCTACAAGGTGAAGTCACCAACCCATAAGTTTTGCATGTTTGTCGCTTAGTTCAAATTTGATGTCAAATATTTAATCCCGACACTTGACAGCTGTCAAGTAGCTGTCAACAAATCAAAAATGGAAAATTAATATGCTATAGTTCATTCATAGTTAAACAGTAGGAGTAATTTGAAAAGCCTCACTCACACCACTAAAAGTTACCAGATTAGATACTAAAGGGTGTGTTCCAAATTTATTAAATATGCCTTTATTGATGAAGTAATCAGCCACGCATAGTCATAAGTCGGTTTCTCGTCGGTCTAGTAGATTATTTAGATGTTTATACCTAAGCATTAAACAGACGGGTACACAAAACAGTCTAACCTATAGAAGTGAAAGTCTAATAGGATTACCTATGATGAAAAAATGAGGTGTCAAACCCATCCACCTGAAGCGCTGGTTGCAATTGAGTTGTCGAAATAGGCAGCTGAGGCCGAAAAACAGACTATGGGAAGAATAATTTCAGCGATCGCAGTGGATGGGCTCAGAGCTATTTCATAGCGCTTTTTTTTAATGGAAGTTTGTTTATTTGAATGACTAAAGCCCGATCTCACTAACCATTTCCTAAAGTCAGGTAATACCTAAAACGAATTTAGGAATTCCTTAATGCAATTTACATTTTACCACGCGCTAAGTAATACCTAAGAGTTAAAATATTACGTATTTCCTATCACTTTTTGATCAATCCTGAAAGGCTCTGCGAGTGAGGCCCCTTTTTGTCCCAATAACAATATATTGGGCTTCAAAATGTCTGTTGCAAACTTTGTAGGATTTATAAATCTGTTCAGCGCTTAATTCCTTTAGTTTTGGATTGCGAATAAAGGCAACCCATTCATTCAACAACCAAGGGTCATGTCAAACCTATGTCGTTTTGATGTAGTGTCTGTACACCCAGGAACGCAACACTTCACACCAACCATTATAAAGTTATTATAATATTATGAATTATCACACTTGATAACACTTACAGTACCTAATTAAAACACAAATAACAGCAGCAAATGGCAAAAGGAAACAATATATAAAAGACAATGGTGACAACAACTATATGACAGCTATGATGAATTTTGAAATATTTTCTTCTTCTCGTACAAAAGGCATTAGCTGCCAGGCCTGTTTCGACAACTCAATTGCAACTAGCGCTTCAGGTGGATGGGTTTTGTATTCAAGGTCATCCTATAAAATTTCACTTCTATAGGTTAGACTGTTTTGTGGACGGGTATTCTGACACATTTAAATATTTTCCTGTTTCGTATTTGAAATTTCTAATTCAAACTGAAAGATTAGAACATACACATTACTCTAATATGGCTATTTTTGGTTAGCAAATAACTGAATGCAATAAAATGGAAATCAATAAGTTAATTTGAAAATATTCTATAATTTTCACTACACTTTCAGTTTTCAAATATTTGTGAGATAATCAATTGCTTGAGAAATTGTAGATATAAGATGAATGTATTTGATCCTAAATGACCTATAAGTTCGCCATTTACATTGTTTTACCGGACTAAGCAAAGAGCTGGTATTCGAAGTAGGATCCATAATTTCAGATATTCAATAGAATTGCTTACTGAAGTTTTTACAGGAACAGTTCCATCTGAACCAAGTGAGAATAATAAAATAACAAGAGCGGATGCGATGACAAAATTAAGTAGGTATATTTATCTGTCAGAACTATCAAAAATGGAAATTATCAGCTGATGATAATGCTAAAAAGTGTTGTGTGAAACTGGGCCCGTATTCTTAAGGGACTAGTGAAAATCTCACCAATGAGATAGGTGTATTGCATGGTTGCCTAAAACATGAGAGTTTCAAATTTGTCGTATTTTTAAAGGAAATAGTGAGATCTGCAGTATCACCGGACGAAATCCAATACGCATGTTTCTAAGCTTCTCACCGCTTTTGGCGAGATTCTCTATCGGTCCGAACCATGAGAGATTGAATCTCTCTCGTTTCAGGCAACCCGTAATGCATCAATCTCATTGATGAGATTCTCACTAGTCTCTTAAGAATACGGGCCCTCAGAAGTTTACAGAATTGCCAACTTAAATTCAAATTACTCCTCTTGGTTTTTAAATGAGGTATAAAAAAGTAAGTGCATACTATTCTGTATTTTATGTTGCTTATTTGAAATTTGATGCATCTAGTTATTCAATTTATTTAATAACTGTTTATTTATTGTTTATAACTAATTACTGGCTAACTACCACACAACCAAACATATTATCGAGTAATCAACAACTTTCTTAACAATTTTCGAATTATTTTTCGATATCATGAAAATTTTGCTTCATTAATAGGATCAATTAATCATTTTTGAGAAAAAAAAATAATAACTCACCCTCAAATAATTAAGCGTAGAATTTGTGATGCCCTGTCTTGTGATGTTTTTCGATAGTTGTTCCAACATACCAGGATCCTGTTGCGAATGCATACCGACTACCGTTCTTGGGATTAATTCTCGATGCGTTCGAACGGCGAAATGCCACGACTTTATCCTCATTAAGTCATCGAAAGTAAATTCTAGAATTAAGCGGCCCTCTGTACACACCTAAAATAACATTTATTTTATTAAACAAAACCAGGGACGTATATAAGGGGGGGAGGGCGTTTGGGGGTTCAAACCCTCCCCATAGAAAATACAATAAAGGTACAATATTTTTTTATTAGCATACTGACGCAATATGAGTATTCATCGGGATGTGGCAATAGAAATAGATACCTCAATAATTGTGAATAATCTAGCTGAAGAGGTTAAATTTACTTTTGTGAGATTGATTTTCTGTTTTAATAAAAGCTTCAATTTTCAATCATCTATCACTTTTTAAAATAGGTGCTCCCAAATTAATATACAGGTAACATCTCGGCTGGTATGGGAATGCGGCGAAGAACTTAGAAGACTGGGAACAGTGTAACACTGGAGTGGGTCCAAGTCACAAAGGAATCGCTGGCAATGAAAAAGCTGACGAACTTGCAAGAGCAGGATCGTCAACATTGATGAACGGACCCGAACCATCTGTGGGCATTCCCAGATGCTCCACTAGGTCATGGTTAAAAGGGTGGGTAAAAGAACAATCCATAAAACTCTGGAAAGTGGAAGAATACGCCCAGGCAAACACATGGGAAGAAATTTATAAAAGAACCATAAGAAAAAGTAGCAAAAGAACTGCTCTCAATGAGCAGGAACAATCTACGCACCATAACGGGGCTTCTTACGGGAGACTTTCTCACAAAGGAGCACCAGAACAAAATAGGGCTGTATAACGGAGACCTCACATGCAGGAGATGCAAAAAGGACACTGAAACAGCTCTGCACATATTATGCAAATGTGAGACGCTGGACCACAGGAGGCAAAAACTAAATGGAAGACCCCAAATGACTCCAGAAGACTTCTACAACCAACCAGTAAAGAACCTGTATGAGCTAATACAGGGAACGGATTGGCTGAATAGGCTGTAGTCAGAATGTTAGGAGAATCCACAATAAGCCCAAGAGACTGAGGTGGTGCCGGCGAAGGGACGGCACCTTAAAAAAAATATATACATGGTTATAACAAGTGTACGTGAAGTTAAAAGTGCAACAATTGTGGCAAAATGAGTGGCATATATCACAATCAAAATTACGCAATGTTAAAACAACAGTAAAACCTTGGCCCTATACAAATCTTGATAGAGCATCACAAGTAATATTATCAAGACTCCGATTAGGCCATACCAACATCACTCATAGTTATATTATTAAAAAAACTGAACCTCCACAGTGTGAACTATGTAATTGCCAATTAACTGTAAAACACATCCTAGTAGAATGCCCAATTTTCAATCAAGCAAGGATAAAAAATAATATTAGCAATAAATTAGATGTAGTACTCGGTGTAAATTGTAATGTCCAAAATTTAATAACCTATCTCAAAGACATAAATATTTTATCCAAATTGTAATCTAGAATAATTATATTGTCGCTAATAACCCTAGAGGTTGATGCAACTGAAAATAAAAATAAAAAATAAAATAAAAACATGGTTATAACCATTTCAACAGTAGTAGTAGTAGTAGTAGCAAAACGAAAAACGATGTTTAAAAATACTTTTAGATGTAGCCAAGTCAAACAAATTTTTTTGCCTTAGGCGGCGCCTTCAATAAAGCTTTCCCCTTCTAAGCCTATCAGATGAAAAAAAACAAAACCCTCCCCATGTAAAAGCTATAGCTACGTGACTGAACAAAACAATAATCCACCATCTTACACGTATTTAACAAGAATTACGGAATAGATTAGTCAACGAGTACAAAAACAAGTTAATTCTCGATAAAGATCCTAAAAATATCTACTATTTAGTTTTTCGTTAATAACTCAAAAACTATTCATATTTAAGGAATTTCGAAAAAAGATCCTTAAAGAGGAAGAAGAAATTTCCTATAAAAAAGTCCCGACTCCCAGAATTCATTCTATATCTATTATTCATAATTTTAATTCAACTTTCATTAAAAATTTCATTACTTTGTTCATTATAGGTTATAGGTCTGTTCTCACAAGCATCACAGACAGTCCTTGACAATCCGGATTTGGCGCAAAGACCCTAAAGCAGGGATGGCGAACTTTTTTTGATGTACGTGTCATAAAGTAATAAAATTTTTTTCTTAAATAGGCAACGTGACCCAACAGTGCCGCAGCCGATTTTTGAAAATGTTCAAGGTCAAACGTGTTCAAATTGGAAGTTGGCTTCCCTATTTATCTAATTTGCAATGAAAATTTACCGGTTTTAATGGAGCAATAACCGTTTTATCAAAATTAATCGATGAGCAGGAGACATTTCTGTCCCTTTCGGTCTTTCTTTGGGCTGCGCGAGAAAGTAGACCGAGTCAACGCTCGCAAATTTTACTAAAATAATTGTTTTTGTGCGTGCCATAGGTTTGTCATCCCTGCCCTAAAGCGTTCTCGGGAGAGCGTTTTAGGGTTTTTGCGCCGAATTCGGATTGTCCAAGAGTGTCTGTGATGCTTGTGTGAGAACAGACCTAATAATTTTCCAAGTTAACAATAAATGACTGCTTTGCCATTTTTTGCTATAAAAAAACAAAGTTGCATAAGTTAACCAGAAATGCAAGGAAGCATCAAGCATAATGTAACCTAATGAAAATAAGCAAACCCTCTCCATTTACTTAACCTTAAATAATTTACACGGCACGCCGTCACTTCTCTAAAAACACTTTTGTCCCTTCAGCTTATACTAGGGCCACCAATTTACCTCCTTTCGAAAGATAATTTTTATATTATAAAGAGTTTGTGCTCCTTATTTCTAGCCTCCATGGGTTTCAAGGTCGTAGGCTACTTGACGTCACCTTAATAGCGCACATTATATTACATAGAAATTGTGCTCAAAAAAAATTAAAAAATACGGCGACATTTTTCCATAAAATACTATCAAAGTAAATAAAAAAACAGATATACTGAAAAGGTTTATTTCCAGATGACTGAAGAAAGTTGAATTTTTCCTTACTTTGGTTTATTCTTTTCAATAAAAATGGTTTTTTTTAATAATCCAATTTATTCCATGTATTACCAAGAAACCCTGTAGAGTATAATATCGTGATGAATAATAAATAACGCATATCGATCGTATTTCCTTGTAAAGCCATTGCCCTAATTCCAAATACGAAATAAAAAAATCATATAGGTACTTGTACTTTTGATAAGATCACGATTCCCCTTATATTTACATAACAAAATCGATAGTGAGTATTCCCTAGGAATTACATACATTTGAACTATATTCAGCGAAGGTTCGACACAATTACAAGTAATCATAAATAATTTCGAAATATATTCAGTGCGTCCATAGAGTAACGCATACATTCATTAATTATTAGTTAAATCAACAGTAATATAAAAAAATTCCGAAAATAATAATCTATCATATAGGTTGGGGGATAATTTCCCTTGCTGAGCTGATTCGAAATATGTGTAACACAACCTGAATCAAATTGGTACATGGTGAACACAAACAAAAAAGTTGCTTGCTATTTCAACATCTCAACTATATCTGTATGATTGGTGTTGGCGATAGGATGCGGACCTTACAAAAGGTATACACATTATATCATAAAATGTACCCATTAACCCAGTAGGCGATCCACATTGTCCAGTGCGGGGATTATACAGATTGCGAAAAAGCTTTTCCAACCGTGCGATTTACACAAGTACGACAAGGAAAATATGAGAAAAACAGCTTGAAAGAGAGAGAAAGAATAATTGTGCTTGGTCAGCGAGGGCGTGTATTTAGTTGCAGAGGCTGGCCGAATGTTCATTGCCGCCCTATTTTAAAACCCCCACTCCTTTCATGTTGGGAACATACTGAATACCATCAACTAGTGAATTATCTCTGTTAAGGGACACTTGCCGGATGAAAGTTTTTAGTTTTACCTAATAGTGCATGAGCTCGAAAAAAAGAGACAAAAATATCATTTGTACAAATTAATCTGCGCTTCTGGCAGCAGCGGTTAAAATAGGCACACGCACCACGCACAATTATTCTTTCTCTCTCTTTCAAGCTGTTTTTCTCATATTTTCCTTGTCGTACTTGTGTAAATCGCACGGTTCGAAAAGCTTTTTCGCACTCTGTATAGGGATATGGGAAATTTTTTTTGTTAAACCAGGGCAGCGGCATTGAACCTTTTAAAATAAAAATATTTATCTGGTTTTGTCAGCTGCCAAATATCGATAATGATCAAAGGAAGCTCCGCAGCTAGCATACACACTGACACTCTTTTATCCCAATTACTTGGTTGAGTATATTTGAGATATACGAAGAACTTTGTGATTTTTGTATTTGTTCCCAGTGAATAGCCATGATATGCACTAGATTATAATCATGCCTTTTTAAATTATGTTGAAGTAAACTATGCAGAACGATTTTTATGCATTTTATTATTATTTTTAGGATCATATACCCTAAATAGAATGTAATCGTAGTCAAAGAATTTCGGCAAAAAAGAGTCAATAACGAACTGAACAAAACAGTTTGGTGTAGTCGTATTTATTTCCGCGGCTGCCGCAAGCTGCTGAATTTTCTGCCGACAGCAAGGTCGGTTGACGCGCCGTTCTAGCTCAGTTTTGTACTGTCTCGCCTGTGTGCAATTATTTTTCATTTATTTTGCAAATAATGAAAATCATTTTTGCATTTTCGTCGTTTAAAAAAATTATTAGTTTGTCGAGCTTTTTCCTCCTGTATTATGAAGAATTCCATTAAAAAGTTATAAATTAAAAACAAAAATCGATTTTTTTTTGGTTGGGTTGGGTTTTCATTTATTTGATATTTTTCTAACGTTCTTCTTGGTAATGGGTTTAAGCATTATGTAAATACATCAAATATGATGTATACTTTGGCAAGTTTATCTGAAGCCGTGAAAGGAATGCAGTCGAAAACATTCGATATTGACACGTTTAACTATGAAAAAGCTAAAGTGCTAAGTGTATAGTGTTAATAATTTATTAGAAAAAGGACTTTTTATTATTAGCAATACTAACAATATGATTAAACGTTAATTCTTTAATGTGCTTGTTTCCTTGGATTTTTTCTATTAACATTATTTTTTCAATTTATGAATATTAAAAGAAATATTAAATTTGTTATGGGCTTCTTCAAGCTCTGGGAGCGTTGTACGAGAACCATAATTACCACACCCTCCGAATTACATAATTGGTGATTTTTATCAAAAGCTTACTTCTTATTGGCAAGCGCGTGCGTGTATTCTTCCCTCTCACTTCGTCAATTGACTGATATTACTTATCCAGTGGCGTTGGTATGGTCAGTGACCTTTGTATTTTCAATTTTACTTCGTAAAGTAGGTACCGTACGCCATTTGTACGTTTATGAAAGATGAGCGCCATGTTTCCTCGTCTCTTACCGATGCCCCGTAGTTTCAGATAAACTTGCCAAACTATAGTATAATTTGGCCAACCAACCTGAACCTACGCGATGTCACTAAGTGGTGAGAAAGCAAGGCCGACAATCAATATATCAATACCAGTGATAGTCGAAGTGAGGAGGAAGAACATATAGGAAGTCAGGTGATTGCATAGCAGCGGACCGATCTGCACCAATTGGTTTACATACCTCCATACTGCGGTGGATCGATGGTGGTACCACCTGCAGCACGTGTTGTATGTAGTTATGAGGTAGAAAACTAGGAAATCAGAAACTGTAATTCGTGTATACATTTAACTCACTTAATAATGTCATTGTTGCCATGTTTCAAGACACACGCACATATATAGAGTATTTATCTATGACAGACACCTTAAACAAATAATAAAAATATTATGTGAGCCTAATTTTTTTATGTGCTTTAATCTCTCTCAGTTTAAAATTATCAAGTTTATACATCTACTAGAAAAAAGGTTTCTACCGATTGTGTATTTTGTTTCTTTCAAGTTAAAAACATTATCTATTCATTATTTGCCACAGTTACTCTAAGTTTTTCAAATTGAAGCATGGCAACATTGATATTATCAAGTGAGTAAAATGTAGAAGAGATAATAGTTACCTACTTTTCTACCTCAGACCTTCTTTCAAGAAGTACCTTTTAACATTCAGTAATTGAAAGAAAAATGTTATTAGACAAAATTCAATGAAACAAGCAGTAACACTTCATCTCGCACTTCATAGATTCAGATAAGTTTGCCAAACTATATCTTCTCCTGCCAAAGGAGTACCTACGACAGGACCAAAACCAACACCGTTTTTATTTTGTATGTATATGTATGTATGTTCAAGTTGTTAAGTTTTAAATTTAAACCTCAAATAGCAAACTATGTTCCAACCATGTATTAATAGCAATCTCATCTTAAAAGATAAATTCTAGTATGAAACATACCTTCGGATCTGACGACACCGATCTTTCAGCATCATGTTTAACAGTGAATATCTCGCAGAATCTTGCCTTAATGGTACGAAAAAAGAATATGTCAATTGTATAAAAAATATTGGAGAATTGAAAAATTTTATGAAATCACAATTTAGCCAGTAGCGTGGAATGTAGGAAGGACAAAATGCCCCTGTCGCATTCCTACTGTAGGAGTAGCAGGGCCGCGCCTAACTTCAAATGCGCCCCTGGGCAAGGAACAAAAATGCGCCCTCCCCTCAAAATATATACTCTCTTTTTTGTATAATTCTGTATTCCCCTGTGGTGATGCAAAATAAAAATTAAATAATGACAATAAAGGAAACATGAAGGTATGTTGCAGATATTTGCTCCACAATCTACAATTATCAAAAAATTCCATCTCCTGCGGCGCCCCAAGGTACTCAACGCCTATGGACATTGCCCATTCTGCCCTTATGGTGGAGGCAGATACTACATTTCAATGAATTTTAATGTATTTTTATATGACTAAATCCATTACCAAGTTTGATAGAAAATATATGAGTCTCGAACAAAACAGTTTTTAGATTTTGACACAGTATATACCAGAAAAAAAATCTCTGGGAAACGTTTATAGAATAAAATAAACATTGAGTAAAAAGAAAATGGTGAAAATTAATTTTTTTTTATTAATGAATATATTTTCTTACCTTGGTAAATAAAGGTTTACCATGATGTGTTATCATAGTGCACTGATCACAGTCTAGAGTAATACTAGTATTGTGGAAGGACTCCTTGGGGTGTTTCATATTATAATACAATTCAGTCACTCCACCTTCAAAAATACTCCTAAAATACCTTGGAATTAACGTCCTTCCAATCGCTAAAAATAGAGAAAAAATACATTAGAATATGAATTTTATGTTGTTGAGAATTGATCAATTGACAGCTGACCTGAACCTAACCTAACCTTGACCTTATCCTACTTCACACCTTACTTTTGTTTTATATAGTTTTATATAGTTGGTAATTATGTATTTAAAATGTATTTTTCAATTGTCAAGTTGGTAGGCGATAAGCACTTTTTGGATAATTTCATGTGACAGCGTAAAAGCGAAACAGAAAGGTCAAAAGCAAACGTGCGCCGAATTGTTACTCCGTTTGTAAAAGTATAGTCAGAATATTAAAAAGGTACTTTTTTTTGATGCACTTTTGAATAAACTGAATTTTTGTCAAGTTTGGACTCAATTTATTTACACCAACAAACCCAAACCCACTGAAAGAAACAACAGGTTATGGGCCCAGAGAAGCTGTAAAGGGTTTTGTTGGCAGTAAGGAGAAGAAAGCGACGGCGAAGTCCACGAAAGCAGTCCAAAACGTCAGAACCGGCACGGCAGACATTGCAACGAGAGCCACGTCAGTCAGCGCACAGCAAGTCAACGTTGAACAACGTACACACACGCAAGTCGCTTCAAGTCAGAAAATCGCCACGAAAAATTGTAAATTCATTTTCTTTAAAAAAAAAATTGTCAGAAGTCAGTCAAATTGTTAAAAATTTAAAGCAAAATGAATACTGTTAAATCTCAGTTGGAGATGCTAAGTGAAGATAGTCAGGGGAATGTCAATTTCATTTCATGGCAATTTAAATTAAATCTAGCACTGAAGAATAAAGACCTGTACGACATTGTGTCAGGTGGGGAAGTCAGACCAGGAGGTGCTACATCAGATGCAACCGTTTCAGCTTGGATAAAGAAAGATATCGAAGCTCAAACGTTGATAGGTTTAAATGTAAACAGTAAGATTGCGAACAAAATTGCAAATTGTAAAACTTCCAAAGACATGATAGACAAATTAGTTAGTTTATATGGCACAAAGACTGATGTAACTTTAGAAACGTCCCGAATCAAATTCTTTACCTTCGAGTATGATGAAAACAAGTCAGCAGTAGAAAATTGTATGGAGATCATGGACTTGGCTGAAGAAGTTTCAACTGAAAATGATCCAATAAGGGAAAGTTGGGTCATGACGAGAATTTTGAGTGTCTTACCGGCAAAGTTGGCGCATTTCAGAACATCTTGGAACAACGTGACAGGACCTACAAAGAACTTAGAAACTCTCATCGAACGTCTCAGACTTGAGGACGAGCAGCTCAAGGAACCGACGACAAACGCAGAGGGCAGCACTAGCAACGCTCTCATGGCAAGACGTGAGAAACAAGGACATTCGTCGGGCAAACAGGACAAGTCACAGGTCGCATGTTACAAATGTGGAAAGAAAGGTCACGTGATCAAGGAATGCAGAGGAAAGGCATGTCAGAAATATCTCGACTACTGTAAGAAGAAATACTCATGCAACAATTGCAAGCAGAAAGGACACTTCGCAAAGGACTGTACATCCCGAGAAGAAGGAAATAAGTCAGCAAACGGGAAGCCAATAAAGAAGGCATTTTTGACTACAGCACTGTCGACAGTGGACAACGACATCTCCAAGGACAGGGAAGCTTCATGGTACTTAGACTCTGGAGCCAGTCAACACATGACGTCTCATCGCGAATGGTTTGTACAGCTTGCCGAGCTGGACGAACCCATTCCAATTGTGATTGGAGACGCAACCAGGCTAGATGGCGTTGCAGTCGGAAACATTGAGATGGAGGCTTTTGATGGTCAAGAGTGGTATCCAGTTGTACTTGAAGATGTGATCTACGTACCAAATCTCAACTTCAATCTTTTCTCAGTAAGTCAGATGCTGGACAAGGGACATATACAGAAAGCGAATGGAAAAGAGTCAACATTTTTTAATCTGGATGGCAGGGAAGTTGTGGCAATAGCAAGGCGCAAAGGAAATCTCTACAAAATGATGCTCAGGAGAGAAGAAGAGATAAGTTTGATGGCTCAGTCAATCAAAGTATGGCACGAGAGACTCGCCCATCAAAACGTGAAGTATGTGAGGGACATACTGAAAAGGAAAGGAATCAACTACATTGATGATTGGAGTAACTATGTGTGCACAGGCTGCTCATATGGTAAGCAACATCGATCCTCACATCCGAACAACCCCAAGACAGCCCAGCAGCCATTAGATCTTGTTCATGTGGACACCGGCGAGATGAACATCCCATCTCTAGGAGGAGCCAAGTATTGGCTCATGTTAAAGGACGACTTTACTCACTACCGAAGCTGTTATTTTCTGAAGACGAAAAGTGAGGCCCCTGAGAAGATTGAAAGCTACCTGAGACTTGTAGAAAATCAACTGGGGAGGAGAGTGAAGAGTCTGAGATCTGATAACGGTACTGAACTGAAGAATGCAAAAACGAAAGAGCTGATGGACAAGTTGGGAATCTTTCATACCTTTACGAATGTACACACGCCAGAACAAAATGGAAGGGTTGAAAGAGAGATGAGAACGATCGTCGAGGCAGCCAGGGCAATGATACAGGCAGAAGGTTTGGACGAGAGACTATGGGCAGAGGCAATGAATCACGCGATCTTCACGATCAACCAGACAGGAACCAGCAACGTACCAGGAACGAGTCCAGCAGAACTGTGGTTTGGAAGGCAAATGAAAATTGAAAAGCTGCGATCCTTTGGATGTGAATGTTATGTGCTGACACAAGCACAGAAAAGAGGCAAGATAGATAGAAAATCAGAAAAGGGAATTCTGGTTGGCTATGACATTGATTCGCCCTGCTACAGGATTTATATGAAAGAGAAGAGAGAAGTGATCAGTTCAGACAATGTAATCTTCGATGAGGAAAAGATGAGACTGAGGCAAGGCACTGAACTTGAGACATTGGCCACAGAGGGTACACCTGAGAAGCAAGAAGAAAGCAGCAGTGAGTCGGAAGAAGAAGAGGAAAAATGGACAACCGAAGAAAGTGCTGAGGAGCTTAACGACAACGAAAGTGGGACACAACCGCCAGAAGAAGAGCCAGTAAAAAGAGCTTTGCGAGATCGTCGAACTTTGCAACCACCACCGAGACTGATAGACTATGTACTTGACACCAGACGTGGAAGAAACAGCGCAAAAGTAGCCATGATTGGTGAAACAGAAGACATCCCCGTGAGAGAGGCACTCAAAGATGAGAAGTGGAGAAGAGCGATGCAGGAGGAGTACGACTCGCTAATGGAAATGAAAACTTGGGAACTGGTGGAATGTCCTGAAGGAGTGAACCCGATCACTTGTCGTTGGATACTTCGAGAGAAGGCAGACGGAAGATTCAAGGCCAGACTCGTGGCAAGAGGATTTGAACAGAAGGAGGGAGTGGACTACGCAGAGACATTTAGCCCAGTAGCCCGCCACGCATCGATTCGACTACTTTTGAGCCATGCATCGTCAGAGAAAATGAAGTTGGTATCATTCGATGTGAAAACGGCATTTTTGTATGGAAGCCTGGAACAAGTCATCTATATGAACCAGCCTGAAGGATTCGACGATGGATCAGGGAAAGTTTGCAAGTTGGATAAGAGTCTTTACGGACTCAAACAAGCTCCAAGGATGTGGAACGAGAGAGTCACCACACACTTTGAAAAGAAGATAGGTCTGATTTGCACAGATGACGACCCGTGTATCTACTACAACAAGGACAAGAGCATTATGCTCTCACTCTTCGTGGATGATGGATTGATAGCTGGGAAAGACGAAAAGGAAATATACAGACTCTTGAACGAGATAAGCAAAGAATTTCAGATCACATTCAGCAAGAAACCACAGGACAAATTGACATACTTGGGCATGGAAATCAAGATCGACAAAGATGGCATCTTCGTGAACCAGCCTCGTTACACGGAGAAGATCTTGAGAAAGATGAAACTCGAACAGTGCAACCCAGCATCCACACCCATTGAGCAAGGAATGGTTACCAAGGCGACAGACTTCAAGAACGACGAGGCACTTCCGGCAAACAACAACTATCGCGAGGCGATAGGGAGTTTATTGTACCTAGCTACAATCACTCGGCCAGACATTAGCTTCGCCGTGAACTACCTTAGTCGATTCTGCAACAAGCCAATGAAAAGCCATGAGGCGATGGTGAAACGTGTATTTCAGTACCTGAGAGGGACAGTGACAGCAGGAATTTACTTCGGAGGAGGCAAAGAAATCGTGGCTTATACCGATTCAGACTTTGGAGGAGATTCTGAGACAGGAAAGTCGACGAGTGGAGTGTTGGTGATGAGAGGAGGACCAGTGATTTGGTACTCACAGAAGCAGCGACTGGTAGCGACTTCAACTGCAGAAGCCGAGTACCGAGCCGCGGTGTCTGTGATTGACGATGTGTGCTGGATAAAGAGAATCGCACTGGAACTTGGTATCCTGGAAAGTGATCAGCCGATCACC
Source organism: Galerucella tenella (assembly GCA_910591685.1). NCBI lineage: Eukaryota > Metazoa > Arthropoda > Insecta > Coleoptera > Chrysomelidae > Galerucella > Galerucella tenella. The sequence continues at coordinate 28,825 of CAJUYH010002212.1, read as the reverse complement.
CTGAAAATCGATAACATGTCAGCAATTCACATGTTACAGAATTCACACGAAGGAAAGACAACCAGAGGAAAGAAACATATTGAGATACCACGAAAGCACATTCAGCAACACGTTGGCAACACTGTGACACTACAACACGTCGAGAGCAGCAAGCAGATCGCAGACATTTTCACCAAGCCACTCAACAGAAGAATTTTGAGAAGCTTCGCTGTGAATTGATCAAGGAGGAGTGTTGAGAATTGATCAATTGACAG
>CAJUYH010002212.1:0-28471 GCA_910591685.1 Galerucella tenella | reverse complement strand
AATTTTAGTAGTTGTAGTTGAGTTGCTTGATAATAAAATCAAGTTTTCTTAATAGAAATATGTTGTTTCTTTCAGTGGGTTTGGGTTTGTTGGTGTAAATAAATTGAGTCCAAACTTGACAAAAATTCAGTTTATTCAAAAGTGCATGAAAAAAGTACCTTTTTAATATTCTGACTATACTTTTACAAACGGAGTAACAATTCAGCGCACGTTTGCTTTTGACCTTTCTGTTTCGCTTTTACGCTGTCACATGAAATTATCCAAAAAGTGCTTATCGCCTACCAACTTGACAATTGAAAATACATAATTACCAACTATATAAAACTATATAAAACAAAAGTAAGGTGTGAAGTAGGATAAGGTCAAGGTTAGGTTAGGTTCAGATCAGCTGTCAATTGATCAATTCTCAACACTCCTCCTTGATCAATTCACAGCGAAGCTTCTCAAAAATTCTTCTGTTGAGTGGCTTGGTGAAAATGTCTGCGATCTGCTTGCTGCTCTCGACGTGTTGTAGTGTCACAGTGTTGCCAACGTGTTGCTGAATGTGCTTTCGTGGTATCTCAATATGTTTCTTTCCTCTGGTTGTCTTTCCTTCGTGTGAATTCTGTAACATGTGAATTGCTGACATGTTATCGATTTTCAGGGTGATCGGCTGATCACTTTCCAGGATACCAAGTTCCAGTGCGATTCTCTTTATCCAGCACACATCGTCAATCACAGACACCGCGGCTCGGTACTCGGCTTCTGCAGTTGAAGTCGCTACCAGTCGCTGCTTCTGTGAGTACCAAATCACTGGTCCTCCTCTCATCACCAACACTCCACTCGTCGACTTTCCTGTCTCAGAATCTCCTCCAAAGTCTGAATTGGTATAAGCCACGATTTCTTTGCCTCCTCCGAAGTAAATTCCTGCTGTCACTGTCCCTCTCAGGTACTGAAATACACGTTTCACCATCGCCTCATGGCTTTTCATTGGCTTGTTGCAGAATCGACTAAGGTAGTTCACGGCGAAGCTAATGTCTGGCCGAGTGATTGTAGCTAGGTACAATAAACTCCCTATCGCCTCGCGATAGTTGTTGTTTGCCGGAAGTGCCTCGTCGTTCTTGAAGTCTGTCGCCTTGGTAACCATTCCTTGCTCAATGGGTGTGGATGCTGGGTTGCACTGTTCGAGTTTCATCTTTCTCAAGATCTTCTCCGTGTAACGAGGCTGGTTCACGAAGATGCCATCTTTGTCGATCTTGATTTCCATGCCCAAGTATGTCAATTTGTCCTGTGGTTTCTTGCTGAATGTGATCTGAAATTCTTTGCTTATCTCGTTCAAGAGTCTGTATATTTCCTTTTCGTCTTTCCCAGCTATCAATCCATCATCCACGAAGAGTGAGAGCATAATGCTCTTGTCATTGTTGTAGATACACGGGTCGTCATCTGTGCAAATCAGACCTATCTTCTTTTCAAAGTGTGTGGTGACTCTCTCGTTCCACATCCTTGGAGCTTTTTGAGTCCGTATAGACTCTTATCCAATTTGCAAACTTTCCCTGATCCATCGTCGAATCCTTCAGGCTGGTTCATATAGATGACTTGTTCCAGGTTTCCATACAAGAATGCCGTTTTCACATCGAATGATACCAATTTCATTTTATCTGACGCTGCATGGCTCAAAAGTAGTCGAATCGATGCGTGGCGGGCTACTGGGCTAAATGTCTCTGCGTAGTCCACTCCCTCCTTCTGTTCAAATCCTCTTGCCACGAGTCTGGCCTTGAATCTTCCGTCTGCTTTCTCTCGAAGTATCCAACGACAAGTGATCGGGTTCACTCCTTCAGGACATTCCACCAGTTCCCAAGTTTTCATTTCCATTAGCGAGTCGTACTCCTCCTGCATCGCTCTTCTCCACTTCTCATCTTTGAGTGCCTCTCTTACGGGGATGTCTTCTGTTTCACCAATCATGGCTACTTTTGCGCTCTTTCTTCCACGTCTGGTGTCAAGTACATAGTCTATCAGTCTCGGTGGTGGTTGCAAAGTTCGACGATCTCGCAAAGCTCTTTTTACTGGCTCTTCTTCTGGCGGTTGTGTCCCACTTTCGTTGTCGTTAAGCTCCTCAGCACTTTCTTCGGTTGTCCATTTTTCCTCTTCTTCTTCCGACTCACTGCTGCTTTCTTCTTGCTTCTCAGGTGTACCCTCTGTGGCCAATGTCTCAAGTTCAGTGCCTTGCCTCAGTATCATCTTTTCCTCATCGAAGATTACATTGTCTGAACTGATCACTTCTCTCTTCTCTTTCATATAAATCCTGTAGCAGGGCGAATCAATGTCATAGCCAACCAGAATTCCCTTTTCTGATTTTCTATCTATCTTGCCTCTTTTCTGTGCTTGTGTCAGCACATAACATTCACATCCAAAGGGTCGCAGCTTTTCAATTTTCATTTGCCTTCCAAACCACAGTTCTGCTGGACTCGTTCCTGGTACGTTGCTGGTTCCTGTCTGGTTGATCGTGAAGATCGCGTGATTCATTGCCTCTGCCCATAGTCTCTCGTCCAAACCATCTGCCTGTATCATTGCCCTTGCTGCCTCGACGATCGTTCTCATCTCTCTTTCAACCCTTCCATTTTGTTCTGGCGTGTGTACATTCGTAAAGGTATGAAAGATTCCCAACTTGTCCATCAGCTCTTTCGTTTTTGCATTCTTCAGTTCAGTACCGTTATCAGATCTCAGACTCTTCACTCTCCTCCCCAGTTGATTTTCTACAAGTCTCAGGTAGCTTTCAATCTTCTCAGGGGCCTCACTTTTCGTCTTCAGAAAATAACAGCTTCGGTAGTGAGTAAAGTCGTCCTTTAACATGAGCCAATACTTGGCTCCTCCTAGAGATGGGATGTTCATCTCGCCGGTGTCCACATGAACAAGATCTAATGGCTGCTGGGCTGTCTTGGGGTTGTTCGGATGTGAGGATCGATGTTGCTTACCATATGAGCAGCCTGTGCACACATAGTTACTCCAATCATCAATGTAGTTGATTCCTTTCCTTTTCAGTATGTCCCTCACATACTTCACGTTTTGATGGGCGAGTCTCTCGTGCCATACTTTGATTGACTGAGCCATCAAACTTGTCTCTTCTTCTCTCCTGAGCATCATTTTGTAGAGATTTCCTTTGCGCCTTGCTATTGCCACAACTTCCCTGCCATCCAGACTGAAAAATGTTGACTCTTTTCCATTCGCTTTCTGTATATGTCCCTTGTCCAGCATCTGACTTACTGAGAAAAGATTAAAGTTGAGATTTGGTACGTAGATCACATCTTCAAGTACAACTGGATACCACTCGACTTGACCATCAAAAGCCTCCATCTCAATGTTTCCGACTGCAACGCCATCTAGCCTGGTTGCGTCTCCAATCACAATTGGAATGGGTTCGTCCAGCTCGGCAAGCTGTACAAACCATTCGCGATGAGACGTCATGTGTTGACTGGCTCCAGAGTCTAAGTACCATGAAGCTTCCCTGTCCTTGGAGATGTCGTTGTCCACTGTCGACAGTGCTGTAGTCAAAAATGCCTTCTTTATTGGCTTCCCGTTTGCTGACTTATTTCCTTCTTCTCGGGATGTACAGTCCTTTGCGAAGTGTCCTTTCTGCTTGCAATTGTTGCATGAGTATTTCTTCTTACAGTAGTCGAGATATTTCTGACATGCCTTTCCTCTGCATTCCTTGATCACGTGACCTTTCTTTCCACATTTGTAACATGCGACCTGTGACATGTCCTGTTTGCCCGACGAATGTCCTTGTTTCTCACGTCTTGCCATGAGAGCGTTGCTAGTGCTGCCCTCTGCGTTTGTCGTCGGTTCCTTGAGCTGCTCGTCCTCAAGTCTGAGACGTTCGATGAGAGTTTCTAAGTTCTTTGTAGGTCCTGTCACGTTGTTCCAAGATGTTCTGAAATGCGCCAACTTTGCCGGTAAGACACTCAAAATTCTCGTCATGACCCAACTTTCCCTTATTGGATCATTTTCAGTTGAAACTTCTTCAGCCAAGTCCATGATCTCCATACAATTTTCTACTGCTGACTTGTTTTCATCATACTCGAAGGTAAAGAATTTGATTCGGGACGTTTCTAAAGTTACATCAGTCTTTGTGCCATATAAACTAACTAATTTGTCTATCATGTCTTTGGAAGTTTTACAATTTGCAATTTTGTTCGCAATCTTACTGTTTACATTTAAACCTATCAACGTTTGAGCTTCGATATCTTTCTTTATCCAAGCTGAAACGGTTGCATCTGATGTAGCACCTCCTGGTCTGACTTCCCCACCTGACACAATGTCGTACAGGTCTTTATTCTTCACTGCTAGATTTAATTTAAATCGCCATGAAATGAAATTGACATTCCCCTGACTATCTTCACTTAGCATCTCCAACTGAGATTTAACAGTATTCATTTTGCTTTAAATTTTTAACAATTTGACTGACTTCTGACAATTTTTTTTTAAAGAAAATGAATTTACAATTTTTCGTGGCGATTTTCTGACTTGAAGCGACTTGCGTGTGTGTACGTTGTTCAACGTTGACTTGCTGTGCGCTGACTGACGTGGCTCTCGTTGCAATGTCTGCCGTGCCGGTTCTGACGTTTTGGACTGCTTTCGTGGACTTCGCCGTCGCTTTCTTCTCCTTACTGCCAACAAAACCCTTTACAGCTTCTCTGGGCCCATAACCTGTTGTTTCTTTCAGTGGGTTTGGGTTTGTTGGTGTAAATAAATTGAGTCCAAACTTGACAAAAATTCAGTTTATTCAAAAGTGCATCAAAAAAGTACCTTTTTAATATTCTGACTATACTTTTACAAACGGAGTAACAATTCAGCGCACGTTTGCTTTTGACCTTTCTGTTTCGCTTTTACGCTGTCACATGAAATTATCCAAAAAGTGCTTATCGCCTACCAACTTGACAATTGAAAATACATAATTACCAACTATATAAAACTATATAAAACAAAAGTAAGGTGTGAAGTAGGATAAGGTCAAGGTTAGGTTAGGTTCAGATCAGCTGTCAATTGATCAATTCTCAACAAAATAGAAGGTAAGTAATAAATTATAACATTTTGTCAATGATAAACATGTTTTATTTGTACAAATAGTAATTTAATGGACTTACTAACTACCCTCAGAATAGTTAGTTTTTATTTGTACTTAGTAATGAGAGAGATAATAGTTAATTTGTTTTTACGTATTTAGTAATTATTATTAAATATTAGGGTAGGTGTGTCCACTTTTCTGAGGGCAGTTAGTAAGCCCATTAAATTACTATTTGTACAAATAAAACATGTTTATTATTGACAAAATGTTATAATTTATTACTTACCTTTTATTTCTATTAAGAAAACTTGATTTAATTATCAAACAATTCAACTACAACTCCTGTAATAATTGAGATTGCTATTCAATCAACTCTTCCAACTGGCTATTGAAAACTCTGTATTCTCCTTAGACTATTAAACACTAATAGTCTAAGGTGTTCTCCCATTTTCTGTATGTACGTCAAAAACAATTGATAGTAGCAGTACCCATTCTCAAATTATTTCACTCACCTAATTAATAAAAGGATAACTACAACCACAAAAGACACAATAATTCAAAACTGATGTATTCACTAGGTACCTAATGCACTATTTAAAAATGAGAGAAGATGAAAATTCTTTCTGAAGGCAGATGCCATAGATAGCTAGGTACCTACACTCTTATCTTTATTATGTTAACATAAACAATCACTTAGAGTTAATTTTTGTTTAGGCTATGATGGTGTGATTTATATGCTCTTTAAGAATAAAATATCTATCAAATGATGTTTCTAACATGTTTGTTCTTGAAAAAGAAATATACCTACCCACATTCTTACATGAATGAAAAAATAAATTGACTTGAAATATTTTTTCCATTACTCAAGGATTTAAACTCTCCTATATATTTACCCACATTTCACCATTATGTGAGTTTTTTCATGTAAATATTCAAGGATTGAACATTGACATTTTGCGCCTACCTATATCATCTACCATCTCAAAAAATACCTAGAAGTAGGTAGGTATATTGTTTTTTTAAAAAAATCATCTAAAAAAGTATTTGTAAACCCATTTTCAACTGCTTTTAGTTATGTAAGGCACTGTTTCGTAGACTTCCTTGGTTTTTCATGCATATTAAATATTTTTTACATTTGTTTTTGTTCATCAGCTGATTTCTGATTTTACAGACAATTTAAGTTACGTTGATTGCTACCCGATTGCAAGTGGCGCTAGTTTTATGACGTAAAAGTGCATCTTGACAGCAACCAGCAATTGCGACTACCTTAGAGAATATCAAATTTTGCGACTGATTGCGCGACCGTTGTGCAACGGTTGCTAGTTGCAAAATAATTGTTGTTTTTACAGAATAAGCCTGCCGCTTAGGTACAGTTTAGTTTGGTTTAGTCGCGCAAGCAGTGGCGTAGTGTGAATTGAATTTTTTTTTTGAGTGACTGTAATCAAATAAGATGAATAAAGTTGAAGCAGATGTGGTTTGTGCTGGAAAGAACTGTAAAAGTAAATCATATTTGTATATGAAAAAAAAGTTTTCTTAGATTTCCCTGTTCTGCAGTTTTATTTATTATAAATTTATATATAAGAGTTCGATTTTATTATACACTTAAATAGAAATACACATAAATAGAAATTTCAAAAAAGATATTAAAGAAAGAGAGCAAGAAATTTATTGATCTTTACAAAAAGGTATACAATGTTATGCCAGTTACTTCTATAAATAAACAAACACAACATGTTTAGACACGTCATTACACACTGAAAGTTTAAAATTAATTCACATAAATCCAACATGATGACATTTATTTTACAATTAAAATGGAATTTTATTTATTTAATTAAATTTAAAAGAGTGAATGAATCTTCATATGAAGATCTGGGCCATTCAAAATCGAATACCTCCTCAATCTCATAAAATGCCTGCCCTACAAGCGCCTGTTTCACAATAAATTTTAATTTCTTGAGTGTAAAATTTTTCCATATTACTGAAAGAGTGATACCTATATCTCTCAGTAATAGAATTCTGTTTGCCTAGCAGTACTCTCCTGATTTATTTTTGTTAGTCTAATCAGGTTTTTGTATTATAGTTGTGTATCATTGATCCAGTGGTATACTTAATGTTCATTTTTATGCACAAAAATGATAGTTTCCAAAATGTATAAGCAAAGTATTGGGAGAATCTCTAATTTGATAAAAATAGGCCTTGCATGATCTCTAACATTATAATAATGATAAGTTAATTATTTGGCGTCATATTCAATGGAATGAAATCTTAATTTGTAATTAAATATTATTGGCCAAATAAAGTTATTGCGCACAAGCGATGCGCGATGCTGAGATGCACTACTGGTTGTTTTGGTATACTGTGGTAGTGAGCAGAAATAATTTTGAACTTTTTAAATAAAACATAGACAGGAGACCCATTTTGCTCAAGTAATTTGGGTGGAATCTCCATATTTTGAGCTTACGATTATACAGTTAAAATATTTTCGATATATAAATAACCTCTCCTCATAATTTTTACAAAATAATTCTGCTCTCTTAGATCTTGTTATAAAGTTATGGAATTGTATCGTGCAGCTTGTGAAATGTCTTCATAATTTTCATTATTAATTGCGACGGTTCGTTAATAATCCATTTATTCAATGATCATAGCTGCACAATTTCCAAAGAACGCCTCGAGGCGTCGACATATTTTCCAGAATTCGTGATTTATTCAGAAGCGGTCTAGGACCATCGGGAATAGTGAGGGAGGTATCAGAGGAGTCGAAGGGGTTTCTCCATTAGCGCGGACGTAGTTGGTAACTGGAGACGAATGAATACACAGTTAAAAACGATATATATTTTACCCTCCGTCTTTAGTTTATAGACTAGGACTTTTATATAAACTACCAAAATAGCCATATTGTGTTAGGACAGGTAAATTCACAGTCTGCTGAAATGAAAGAATAATTAACACTGCCAATACCAGCAAGTTTTAACTTCCATCTGGGGCTGCTTACTGCGCCACTGTTTTGTCCCTTGATGAGGAAGGCTGGAAGAGTTATGGGAATGGTCAATCCGTTTTATTGTCAAGAGTAATTGGTTTATTAGTTTCTGTAAATCCTAGAGGACTGTATTGGGAAAAAGAATAGAAGGAAATTACAGAGGAGAGAGTTAAGACACATCGATGCTGTAATAAAAATTTGTGTCTGAGCAAATATTGTCGAACAAAACAATGGATTTCAAGTGAATTGATTTTTGAGCCACAGCATTCCAAATAATTCCCACTTCCTCCTTGATGGGAATATATATCTTATTGTGTAGACGAATAAAAATTTTTTTGAATAAATTTTTGTAGCATTAAGGGCATTAAAATACAGTCAATCGAAAATGTGACGTGAATTTCCAATTGTGAATTCTTTTTTTATTTCCAATTTTTTGGGTATGATTATTCCTGTGCAATAAATTACTATAACGTTTGATGGAAACCCCGTCCACAAAATTTAGTTTTTTTCTGATATCTTGGGAAGATAATTCTGATCTGATTCCAGCCTTAATGATAGTACTATTCCTTGTTACTATCCTTGGTTCATATATCCAGTATGAAAATTATCCTGATTCTTCCATTTGACTTTCAGGATATTCCTTTCTTTCATGCAAAACCATTTCAACTGTTTATTGAATAATCATGTGAATAAGCCGGGATTTCGCCTACTTCTTTCCTCGATACTTTCCACCAGATGACTTGAAGCGAGAAGCTCTCTTGGCGTGTATGAGCAGCATCCTTCTTATTTTCCTCATTCAATTGAGTACCTGTAGTCCTTGGATCCTTCGCAGAGTATCTTCACTCTGAGCCTGTCTTGGATGGTGATAGATCCTGCCTGTATCAATACTTCCAGACAGAACTTCACTGGTGGACACTACCGAAGATGACAAATGGAGACTTGCCTCCTTATTTTCCTCGTCCATAATTATTTTCTAGTTGGCCTTAGTCTGGGCTGTTTTCTTCCTATGTTATCTCTGGATTTTCTTAATGGACACCATTTCCGTAAAGTCCATCTCTTTTCTGTTTTAGTTCCGGAAGAATCCTATTCTTCGCGCCTCTAACGCTCTCCTGCTTCATACTCCTAATGTTTGTTCCTGTTCGCTCTAGCTTATCGATGTCGTTTCCAAGCAGAATTTTCCTTATGGAGACCTTTGCTTTTCACCTCACCTTTTTACCGCACCTCTCAGGATTTTTTTTGGAGCAGCTTCCGGGATATGTATAGAAACATTTATCTAGCCAACTATTTCTTTTTTGGAGGTGATTTTGGACTAAGTTTGCATGTATTTTGAATAATTCACTGTTATGTAACCAAATTACTTCTTGTTAATAAGTTTTGCCTTTACAAATTATAACACCGTAACTTTAAATTCCTCCAGGGTTGGAGGTATTGGTGGCAGCTTTAATTAGATTACGTATTTGCATATGGGTCTCTAAAATAACAGGATTGAGATACATTCGGTGTATGAATGTTTAATTTGGTCCTTTCATTAAAATTTTGACACTTAATTTTCAATGTTACAATTTTCGAAATATCAATAATTTTTTTAATCAACTTCACACTACATGTGTATTAGTACACTTCCTGAACATATCTTGCATATTGAATATTTCCTGTCTCCATACTCTTCAAGAATATATATCGGGATAATAAAGCTGCATTTGCATATTAATTCTAATATTGTTGACATCAACCCCATTTTCGACGCGATTGCCTCTCGACATAAGTAGACATTTGAGTGATCGTCGTAAATAAATTGGTTTTGAGCTATATCTCGGCTAATGGACCATTTTCAACCTTCTTACTCAGGACCATAATAAGAAACGTTCATCCATTCATCAAAATAGTCAATCGCTCAGTTGGCACTATTAGTGTATGACGCTTGACAGCTAATTACTTAATCACCAATCCTTTTTTATAAAAATGCATATCATATAGCATACTACAAACTCTTTGAATTACTGAAATTGAAAACAAATATTTGAGAATCGGATAATAGCCCTTTTTATAGTGGAAATATGAAGGATATTTTGGATTTAATAATTGTGATCCATTGAATCCAAATGATACTCTCCAGCCCGACTCTTTTTAAGCAGCCAATCAGCAAAGACTGAACCTTCCACGAAGGGTTTTCCCACACATTCGAACTGACATACGCACTAGGTGACAGAATCTGTATATGACATGCCCTTAGATTAGATAAAATTAGAATTGGAGTGGCTCTTTGTCCTATCCCACTGCGACCTTTGCAGATCTATTTAGAGCTCGATATCTAGACATATTAGACATATTACCCTGGATAACGCCTCCCTTGCGTAGCTCTCTGCCCTCGGTTTTTCTTCTCCGAGTGAGTGAAACCGCACCCTTGCTAGGCCTTCGCACTCACAAAGTATGTGCTCCGCGGTTTCGTCTTCTTCCTGGTAGAACCTGCATAGGCTGTCATCTCCTAGACCATGACATACCCTTACCCTCTATATTAATTGCGCTCGCAATGAGTGTACCCCTCATACCAACTGAGATCGTAGGTACATATCAGTCTAAGAATTAAATTGATGGCATAACTTAACATTTGTGTACTCCAAGAAAATCACTAGAGCCCATGAACATAGCAATAACAATAATGAATAACCATAATGCCAAACATTACAAAAAATATTTTAAAACGGGCTCAGTTCGAAGGTAAATACTTTTAAAAAAATTAAGCGGAATATAAGCAATAAAAATATCAATAGAAATATAACAAGAATCTTCAACAGAAGCTCGAATACTAATGCTCCTACTTGACTCTGGCCGTATGATATCCCAAACTGTCTAAAAGGTTTTTTCTTAATGGCATCATAGCTGCCTTTTCATCCTCGTATAATGTCATATAAAGACTGTATTCTAAATCCTGATACATTATTTTTTTCATGGCAACAATTTTATTTGGATCAAACTCGTGCTTTCCGCAAATTGAACGTCTTATGAATATCAATGACGACCAAATTACGTGATAATACCATCACAAGATGACGCAATAAGTGGGATATTGAGTAGGTTACAAAATATTTATTTGAAACAAGTAATCCATGATAAAATTTTTGTTGTAGTTTGGTTATTAAGTGATCAATTAATTAGTACGTTACCATCACTCATAGGCTTAAAATCATTGACACATCATCCTTGAGGTGGTACCCTAGATCCTCCCTTGTGCGTTTTAGTCCTTTAAGTCAGTGTATCCTAAGGAACCAGCTCAATGGGGTGACACTTATAACAAGTTTGGATTTGTTCTGGAGGCAAAGATTCGTGGATCTGGGTTTAGTACTGAGACTACAGCCCCTGCTGCTCTATCAATTTTAGATCCTTCAGTGCCTCCACTTGTTCTCCATCCTTAATGACAGCCTTCCAACCCCTGTTCCACGCACCCTTCATGCTTAAGAGTGGCAAGTCTCTGAAGTCTTGATAGCTACAGTTCAACTTTCCTTTTATCTGAGTTCTGGTCATCAGGCTAGGGCAACATATGTAACCATGTGTCTCACCACAGCAGTGTGCAGCCCTGGGTTCAGTGCCCATAAATTCCCCATCGCCTGTTTTTCAGCCATTTAAGTCATTTTCCCTTTATGTTTGCTATCGAGCAGGTGTGAATTTCAAGTTGGTTTTGCTTCTAGAATCACAGCCAGATATTTGACCTCCTGGCTTGGACAAACAACTGCGCATAGAAGAGGCTTTACAGTTCTTAGCTCAACCCTCAGGCATATCCAAGACCGTTTCCAAAGTGGTTACATTTACTGCGATCTAATACTAGAAACCGTTACAAAATAACCGTTCACAAAAAATAGCTACTAACGAAATCCAGATAGATTCGCTGTTTATGAGTTTACACCCTCCCTGTATGTACCATCTGTGCTTTACTGCATTTCACCCGTATCCCAACGCGGAAAACCCTTTTCATATCATATTTAGATTCGAAACATGAGTAGGACATTCGCCAAACATACAACGCAACGCTTGTCACATGTTCGGGCTCCTCTCATTGTCTTCAGAGTATTTCAAATATTAAATGGCGAGAGGAAAAGTATGTGGGGAATTTTGGTCTGTTATTAGATGAATGTGAAATTTCGGTTCCATTTCCGGCGACAACGTTTATGATGTTTTTGAAATTCTACAATTCCAGAATGTGGGTCAAAAGTCTGAAACTCGAGATCTCGGTAATTTATCTTAATTTGAAATAAAGGACAGACATTCGTATAGTGCGCCAGCCAATATAAAGCTTTTGTTCAGGATTTCAGTATTTGTATAATAGATATACAGCAGTTTAAATATTTTTAAGCGTGACATTCAAATTTCAACGTGTTTTGTATAACATAAATGTAAATTTTGAAGGATACTCCTCAGTACATAATCCAACGACTTAGTGCCCGTAGGCTTATCCTTCCTCAAACAATTCAATGCCTCAATACACAAATTTGTAGTCTGAAGGGCTGCCTTGCATTGTGTGGTGTTAAGGGCAGTATCCTTCTTTCATCCTTACCATAATTGAACATTGCTGGAAGCTGTATAGCTTTAGGGTGAATGAGAAGTACGCTGTCTTTTCCAAAATCATAAACTGACGATTTGGTGCATTTGGGTTTAACGTAAAGAGGACTTAGTTGAAGCTATTAATGATAGTTGCGTTGTCAAATTATTCAGTTATTATTTTATCGAGTAGTTAACATTTTTATTTCTTCCTTCATATTGTTTAGCAAATAAAGTGTAACATTATGAAGTTAAGTTTATGGTTTGGCGTTTCCTATTACATTCCAGATTATTTCCAAAACTTACAATGAATGTAATGATCACTCAACTAAAATTATTTTTTAATTAGAGCAATTACCCGGACAAAATCGCTATATAACTAATTTGTAGCGTTGTTCAGTTTGGAAATAACTCGTCCAGTTACGACGGAATTAATTTCCGCTAAAAAGACCCATTAATGTGATGAACGGAGAACCGAGTTTCATATAATAACACTAAGCATTATCATCTATTTCTCTTCGCCATTTTCTAGAGTGCAAAAAATGATTAAAATACTCTATTTTATATCGTTCTTAGCACGGGTGTGGCCAGGTTTTAGTATCGACTAAAAGTACATCTCAAAGAAATAGAACGTTTTAACGGAAGACATCTTGTGGTTGTAGCGACCGTTGTCCACCTCTCGGTTTTATAAGAACTAATAGAAGCTAACTGTAATTTTAAAAGTGGAGGAAAGTCACCAAATATGGAATAGTATCCTAATATGGAATGCATTCATTTCTCTAAGGCTATAAGTATGAAGCGCAACACTCGACCATCTTCTGTTTCATTCGGTCTACTAACTATCGCACCCACACCATCGAGTCAGTTGCGCGAATGCTTCACGTGTGGCAGGCGTGTTTTGTTTTGTTGTCGTGCAGAAAATTTTAAAGGTAAGTAATAAACGAGTATTACCAGCTTTTATGTTTGTTTACGTAAGTGTTATACTATTTAGTATATCGGTATTATGTTTATTTCACCATTTTGTGATCTTTTGTCATTAAAATATTGTGACTTTAAAAAATATTTAGAAGAGTTTGAACTAGTATAAAAATCCAAATATGGACAGTCGTCGGTGTCTAATTATAGAATAATCATTTAAATGCTTAGTGTGTGGGCTCTGGGCACATTATGATTGTGCTGGTCCAGAGTTTGATACTTGGATCTGTGACTTTGGCAAGTAATTATGTAACTTCTTTCATTTATCACAATATATTATATTTATTTAATTGATCTCAAAGATATTAATGTCTGTTAATTACTACATATGAATGTATGACTGATTAGTGAAAACATTAAACTGATTTAATTTTTATGAAGTTTTTTTAAATCCCAAAAACAAAAGGGTATTCCATATTTGGTGACTTTCCTCTACCTAAACTGTTTAGTTCCTGGACACATTGTATAAAGCAAATACACAATTTAATGGTTTTTTCTTCCATCAAAATTGCTTGGAGAAATTAATAATCGACCGGATTCAATTGAGTAGAGCTATTCCAATATTCATTAGTATTAAGAGTGCATAACAAACTTTCCTTGTTATATCATTTCCGGATCGGTTCAAACTTCGAGAATTACGCCGATTTTATGTTAGCTATTGTATTATGCACAATGGCAGGAAAGTCGAAGTTAATAAAACTTCTATTATTAATCATTGAGTTTATGAGTAAATCATGAACAGTATTCAATTGCAGCTTGGTAGTATGAATCAATTATTCCAGCTGTCACGGAATTTTAATTGAGAATCTATTAATAGAAATGGAAATTTGGTTTCATTAAATAAACAAAAATATACATGAAAAAGGTACAACTTTATTGTGCTGAAGTTAATAAACGTTAATCAGTATTAATTGTAAGTACTGGTCGAAAGAATTCTCGTTGGATGCGTGAATCCCACACCCAATATCCACAAAAATTGAATTGGGTTGGAATAATATGAAAATAATTGGTTCCTTCTTCCCTACGGCCTAACGACTTCGCCAATTGCGGAACTAGCCAAACGTTACACCCAAGCTCAATCCCTTAAGAGATGGTATGGAATCGAAGGATGCAGTCTTGCCAGGATCATCCTGGGCGACCCTGGGAAGCTGGCGCCGAAAAAATATTTGGCAATGACCAGGAAAAACCTACGTTTAACAGTAGGGCTTCTGACTGGCCACTGCCAACTAAGGAAACACCTCCATACTATGGGGCTAGTGGACAAACCTCTATGCAGGATGTGTGAACAGGAAGATGAAACTGTCAGGCATGTCGTATGCGAGTGTCCGGAGTTATCGTCGATCAGAGAGTGTGTGTTCGGTGAGTCTTGGCCTACACCTGCTGATATAAAGGAGATGTCTCCTAGTGACCTGTCCAACTTCCTGGGAAGGACAGGATGGACGATGATCTAGAAGGACAACTCCTCGGGAGGATGTACAATGGGTCATATGTGGCCTAAGTGCTGTGAGGCTACACTCACCCCCCCCCCCTACTTTACAGATACAGATGGTTCCTTCTTCATTGGGGGGGAATTAAATGGTGTGACGACAATAAGATTGTATCCACCCCACTATACCTCAATAATGTGCTTCCTAACGAAAAAACATGTTCAATCATTTTTTGCAACCGATTTTAAGAATTTTTTTCCCCAAAATTTAGTACGCTTCGGCGATGTAGTACCTCGTTACCCTTTTTAAATCACCATTTCAATTAAATACTTGAATATAATATGAGCAAAAACGACACAATTAACACTGCACACAGTTACACTACCAGGAACACTTTTTTTTTTCAAATGACTGAAGGTGAACTGCAGTTTCAAATTAACTTCACGACTTAAACTCTCCAAAAATTACCTAAAAAGGGTATTTATTCAAGCCATTCAATTAACACAACACGCTCAACATTTTTAAAGCGTTAATTAACTATAGCGCTAGCCATTTTGGTTTACGGTAAATTTCCTGTGAAATTTTTAATTTGCTCTTGCCACCTTGGCTTTGTGTATTACTGCCCATCTTCCAATTAACCCTAATTCGGAGTTAGGTATTCGGGAAAACATAACTTTGCAGTACACTCAGGTCAGGCTGTGGAATGTTTTAGAAAAAATTAGCTACGATATGTAGCTAGAGAAGTTTCTGCGAGAATTCCGCTGGTTATGTAGAGGATTAATTGTAATTTTAAAGACTCTAAAGTACGTTTTTCTGCTCGGAGATTCTTAAAATATGAAGCCTCTTATAACCTGTCATACTATTAGATTTTCACAAATATTGCGGTGATCCATAGAGTAGACATCTTTAAAATAATTCACCAATGACCTTGTGATTTCACTTCCTAAATTTCTCAATTCATATCTTCATGTTTGATTGTTTTAAAAAACAGATGTTTGTCCAGGGCGAATCTTTAAGCTGAATTAAATGATTGTATTTAGTTATCTGGACAGATATCCTGTTATGAATGAATAAAAATCCTGGAAACAGTTCCGGTCTCAAATAAAGTTCCTGAGCAATGCAAAATCTTGGACACTGTACCTGTCATGAATGAAGAACTTGGACACAGTTCCTGGTCCAAAGTAAGATCCTGGACACAGTTTCTGTCCTAAGTTAAGTTCCTATGCCAGAAAAGTTCCTGGAAGAACAACTAATGGACGTAAGCTAGTAATGTTTCACTTGACTTCTTATCAACTTTGTACAATTATACCTCAGGAAACTTTTTGTTTATTGCTGTTCTTCTTTCTTCTCCCCAAGTGGTGACTCTGGTCTCTACTATATTTATTCCACGATGTTTTAGGTCTTCCTCTTTTTTTGTTTTTACCTATTCTAGCCTCCTAGACTAGTCTTTAACTAGTCCCTTGTGAATTACCCAACTCAATTGCTCAATGAACTCCATAAGTGACATTATTCCAAAATATTTTCAGGAAATATGATATCAATAATAACTCTTGATGTTGTTATATTGATAGTTTATAAAAATGTTGGCACTTTGTTTAATTTTTATGTGGTGTCAGTCTAATAAAATCGACTCCTTCGTCACGTTACTTTTCTGTGGGAGCGAATAAACCCTTATTTATCAGCAATAAAAACTATTTTATTACCCTGGACAGACCTTGCTTCTTATTGGGGGTTTCAATCTGAACATAAATTCCGTTTTTATTTGCTTTGGAATTTTCCTTCTTTCTCAAAGTGCTTGTTCAACATTCACTCCGTTGATCTAAATCTTCCGCTCTGTTAAACAATTAGTAATTTATCGACTTTGTTAACAAATTCGTTACTTGTTTAGTTACATATATGTATTATAAGTAAAATATATCAACCCATACTCACATATATATATACAAGGAGAAGGAATGGCGAAGAAGAACGAATAACTAATTGATAGCGTTACAAAAAAACCAACGATAACAAACATAATAAGAGCACAGAGAGCTGAATGGTTGGATCATCATAGCATCAAAAGACGGATGTGCTACGAGAGTTTTCATGAGTGGAACAAGTAGCTAAAGGAGAAGGGACAGACCTAAAACAAAATGATCTGAAAAAAGTAGGAGTACACCAATGACAAAGCGAAACATTAGATATGAATAAATGGAGAGAAAAAGTGGAACGAAGGGCCACTAAGTAGAGCTACTTTTTCTCAAGGTACCTCGGCGTTTTCTTCAGTTATGTAGGGCAGTATTAACTTTCAATTCGGTTTGATATTTCGAGATGATTGATCACTTGAAACTAAAATATACATTCAATTAATGAGATTAAAATTCTCTCTCTTCACATCGACTCTAGACAGAGCTATGACCGATAAATAAACTTTCTGCTTGTAACATTTCCTCGTTAACCTGAGTGTAAAATTGACATTGTTTTTTGTTTACATGTATCTACTGGATATGTGAAAAAATCTGAATGATACATTTCAATATCCACTGACGTAAATAACTTTTTATTTGGTTCATTAACGTGAAATATTTATTATACATATCCTGGTGTGGCAAAAATTGATTGGAACATTCACCAATTCGCTTGTATCAATGGCTCCAATTTTCAGCTAGTTATAACCATTGTACAATCGTATATTGATTGGGGGTTTTTGTTTCTATTCATCTCTGTTGGCTCTCATCAACGGAAATTATATTTAGTTTCAAAGATTTCACGTTTACTGAAACAAATAGGTGAATTTCTTGAACATTTGATTTGTGAGACCTTCCAAAAATCTATGTGTATATTGGGAAGACATTTACACTGAGACTTAAAAGGTCTATCGTGCCCCCTCACTTTTATTTGGTTCCCAAGTGAAGTCTTAGATACTAGTAGCTCCTTTAGCACTTTTTCTTCAAGGAATTCCAGGATCTTTGAAGTCAGGTGTTCTGGAATCATTTATTGTCAATATAAAGAACAAAGTAAGGTTATGAAACGATCCTCAAGGTAGGCCGAACCGAGTCTTGGGATCTCAAACAATGATTCGCACTCGAACTTTGTTTATAAAAGAGCACCAATTATAAAAAAGGGTATTAAAGGAATTTTGTCCAAAACTTAATTGTTTATACTTAACAGTTTTTAATGATAGCTATGAACTGAAATAAGTAGAGATTTGAAAGCTCGGTAAAGTATTCCCAAAACACACATTAAGATCTCATGGAACTATAAATATTTTCATCCGTTACAGTTATTGGCGCTATCACATTCTATTACGATCTCAACGATAAGATTTTACGATAACGATAGCTGTTGGCACGTATGAGTACAAAAAAACAAACATTAATGTTACCAAATATAAGAATACAGAAAATGTAAGTGGTGCTGCTTGAGATGTAGTTTTTTTTTCTATTCTGTTTTTTTCTATTCTGTACATTTCAAGCTGCATAATTTCAGTGGATTTTTGTTTCAATTTCTTCTTGTTAAACTAAAGACCAAATTTGAAATAATTTTATTTTTAAATATCCCAACATGAAGTTGTACACCCTATTGTAGATAATGTGTTACGCTGTCTCATTTGCATCATATCAATCTATTTTCTTCTCCACTCAGCTCATCTTACAGAGCAATGTCCAGTGAGCATTCTTGGAAGTATTTTGAGATCAGATTTCTCAAGCCCCAGAAGCAATTTGGCATAGTGAGCTTTTTCAGGACATTGAGAGTAACTGGAGTAATGGAAAAATTTTGATTATCAAAACATGCCATTTTGCTTATCAAACAACTATTATGTCACGATATAGTTGAAAAAAAAACTCCCATTTGGTTGAATAAAGAAAATTTATTGGATACTATATTTTTGGTTATGTTTCACTTACGTATCTGCAAATTTGATAACACTTCTAGCTAACAATAACTATTGACGTAAAATAAACTTCATTGCGTTAATTTAGTCGAGTATTGTGCCATAGCAGTATAAATTTTACGCTCAGAAGCATCCAGCGGATGTTGGTGATAGCTATTCACATGAATTTATTATAAAATAATATCGATATTGCATCAGACCAATTGTGCAATTGATTTAGTGCTTTTTTGACGTTGTTTTAATTACTTCTAGCTTCTTTGCTTTTTTTTAAGTGTGCTAACGTACTCTACGGCCTCAGCCAAAACAAAACTATTCCAGTTTTGATTTTAATAATTCTCCTTCTGCTTTTGCTAATCACATTTTAAATGAACATCATTCTCCAGATAATTTTGAAGTTGAAATGCTACATTCTTGTAATAAAGGAATTAGAATGAATTTACTTGAAAGCTATGAGATTCATAGAGCTTCTTTGGATAGAAGTGTCACTTGCCTTAGCGAACAGATTTCTTCTACAGAAAATTACATTTTCTTACATTTACCCCCCTAACATATATTAATTGTTGGTTATATTTTTTGATAATAGATTTATAAGTATTGAGTATTTGAATTGTATATTGTATTGTTGATTATTTTTTGATGCTTAATGTCATTATTGTCATTTATATACTAACTCATTCTTCTTCTTCTTTTTGTAAATGAAATGTTAATAATTTCATTGATCACTAGTTGTTTGCCAATCTCTCATAGAAATATATCAATTATAAATATTATAATTTTATATCATTTTACATCTGTCAATGTCATGTTTTCAATTTGTTTTTGATTTCCGGTCACCATTGTGGTTAGTTCAGTCCATGTGCTACAGCTAATTAGTTTGTTTAAAATATTTAAAATATTTGATATCTAATGGATAATAATATTCATTATGAACTTATTAATACTTATTTTGATAATGGTTATTTTAACCGTTCAAATGTTTTCAGTGGCTAGTCCAAGCCATTTGAGATTATTATTTGTCAATTTTAGACTATTTCATTACATAAAATTGACAAAAGATATTTTTCTTCATTCTATTTCCAACATTCCTTTAAGGAAAATCAAATGTAAATTTAAATAAATTAAAATTCTTTGAACATTTCCCCCCTTTTGGCATAGACCATTAGGTCAACAATTTAATTTTAAGTAACTTTAAATATCTTATTTCCAATGTTTTCCATTTTCTTTTATTTTCTTTCCTCACCACTCAAATTATAATTTATTTGTTTAAAACATGTTTTGACATTTAAAACTTTTGGCAACAACTCGTTGGTCTTTGGATTTCATATTTCATACAGGTAACTATGACTTATTTTATTTCATTTCAATTTGACTACCTAATTTTTATAATTTATATTATCAAAGTTATAATTTATGATTCTCATTAACCTATTAATTATATTAATAAATTTAAATTTAAAATCAACAATTGTAATATTCTCAACCTTTGTCTTATTAACTTTATTAAATTTTCATATTCATTTGATATCTATTAACAATTTGCTTAATTATTTTAACATAATCTTGTAAGATCTTCATGTATTAAGTGTACCTTTTCTCTTTATATTGTAGCCTGATGATGGTAATATTGTACCGAAACTAGTAGCACACATTATAAGTGTCCTTTTTGAGGAACTTTTATTAAAAATTTTTGTGGTTTGGACTTTGAGTTTTATTGAACCATTGGTTTAATTTCATACAACCACATTTGAGATATGGATGAGCTCTTAGAGTTGTTTATTTTATATTGCTGCCAAGACATGATTTTTCTTCTCCTTTGAATTAATGTTCCCTTTTCACTTCTGCCAAAACATCAACACTACCCTCCCGCATTGTTTTGGAATATTAATGAGAATTTTATACCAACCATCATTATAACAATCAGATGATTTATTTTGATATTGCTGTTATGGTAACCAGGAAATTATCTGAAAATTATTCACCCACATGAGCATGTAGACGTAAAATTAATGAGCACATGACAGAAATCATCTAACTTTTATTTTTAGTGAATATTGAAATTTTCCTTAAATCTAGTAAGATAGATAATTAGCTCTGTAATTACCGTTCCAAATATTTGAAGAAATAGGTAAAGCCGAGAAAAAGAGAAGATCTGACCATTGGAAAGATCTAGTCGGACTCATACAATCAAATACTCCTCTAAGTGACTACAAACTGTTGAGATCATATGAATGCATAAGTCGAAGTGAAACTGCGCTAAGAGTTTTAACAGGGATTCTAACGGTACATTGTCGCCTGAATGGGCACCTGAAAAAGCTCAAACTAGTGGTGGGAGAAGAATACAGATTTCATGGCATGGAAGAAAAAACATCCTTCCACATACCACAGCACTTCAGAATCCTAGAGCACAGCACCTTAAAGATTACTGGATAGAAGAGGAATATTTACCTAAGTTGAAGCCTGAAGATATCCTAAAATTCCTCCAGGAAATAGGACTAAAAGAGGTACTAGTTTCTGAGACTCTCCTCAGAAACTAAGTAGAAGTAAGGTGGCGCAATAGATCTCTTAGGTCTCAGTGATGTCACCCCAAAATACATACATATATACCGTTCCAAATCGCGACTTCTTTTCAATGTAAAAAACCCACACAGTGTTAGTGACAGTTCAATAAGCAATTAAAAAAGTGGTGAGTCAATGTCCAAAGGCAAATTAGCTAACTGAATATATTAATGGAAACTTCTCCTAAACGGCTACGGCTATGATTCGCAATTAGTCCCGGTAGGTGGCGTTACAAACAGGTTCACACTAAACTCCGTCTAAGCGATCAGACAGATTTTAATTAATTTTTTGTGCATGTTTGAGTAGGTCCTCGATAATTAAGATGCACAATTGTTCCGATTGTGTGGTGCCGATATGGTGTTCACCTCAAGCGGCTAGAGCGGTTATCAAGTGAGCCAAGGGTCGGTCAAAGCAACGTTTATCGGGTATAATTCACCAGTTCAATTTGGGTTTTGAAATATTAGAAAAATATCAAACAAACAGTCGTCGTTTTCCCTAGATTCGTGAAGACTACCTTTTCATTATCTTTTCGGAGAAAATAAGAACGAAGGGAATTAATAAATCAATTTGACTTCTTTTTATTTTCTTTATTTCCGAGTATTTTCACGAGCTTCACTGAAAGATATTGTGATATAATGTTTAATTCATAACTGGAAATATGAAAGACGAGGCAGATCATGGGCGGGCAAGAATTTTCTGGAACAAATGAAATTATTCCTTATCCTATTACTATGAACTATAGGTTGAAAAACTGAAAAGTTTTGGGAGCCATCAATTTGTTTTCTAACTGTAGAAGAGTCGCAGGACGACATTAATAACTCCTAAATCCTCAGTGAAAATTTCGACATAATTGCTTAGTGTGAGTGGACATGCTGGAATTTTGCCAAAAATATTTAATTTTGATTGAGCCATATATTAGGAGTTCCGAAGTTGTAAAGTATGTATGTGAAATATTCATTCCCAAATGTTTTCTTTGATCTCATTTTTATTCAATCAACTTTTGATGTATTAAAGACTCTATTACACAAATCTTAAATTAGATGAGGACACCTCAATGGCCATTTATGACCAAACAGCCCACTATAGTTTGACAAGTTTATCTGAAGCTACTGGGCATCCCTAAGAGGCGAGGAAATACTTTTTTTTATGATTTTGATAGTTTATCACTCCATATGGATATTCTTCCACAATATAATTCGCTAAATAATGATAAAGTCACATTTTTCAATACAGTTTCATGTTTCCAACTCAATTGCTCATAATGGCGGCGATAGCGGTACAAGAGTTGCTGATTTAAACATGGCGATTTATAATACAACAATTTCATCCCAAAGAAATGCCTTAAACAATATTTTATTGTAAAATGGAACGGTATACGATAACTGTTTTATAACGAAGAATATTTAGGCACTATACCATCAAAAAGTGTTTTAAAATGCAACGCAATTGAATGCTATACAATATTTATTATTCAACATTATACAGCTTCAATGAGACAATCTTAAGTAACTATTTTATAATGTTGTAGTTGTTAGTTATATAGTATATTATAGAACTCTCATACGATAGATATAAAAGTCTTATAAAATGAACTTTTTGGTATTGTATAAACTTGCTTTATATCAATTTAAAAGAAATGATCGTATAATGCGTTATAGCATATATTGTGAAAGTCACTATTGAATCATTTAATACAACAATTTTCTTTAAGAAACAAAATATTCGCAACAAAGGGATTAATAAAAACAAAAAGTTCTTAAAACAACGCTATTCGACTGTTATACAACAATTCAGTCCTCTTAGAATTCCATTTTGCTAGTTGGGATGTTAATAGAAAATATCCAAGGAAACAAGCACTTTAAAGAATTAACGTTTAATCATATTGTTAATGTTGCTAATATTAAAAAGTTCCTTTTCTAATTATTATCACTGCATACTTAGCACTTTAGCTTTTTCATAGTTAAACGTGGCAATATCGAATGTTTTCGACTGCATTTCTTCTTTCACGGCTTCAGATAAACTTGCCAAAGTATAATTGGTGCACAAAAGCAGGTTTAAAAATGTTTTGGGTTGACTGGCATCTTGTTTCTAGCTCAAGATAGAGTGGGTTTAGTTCCTCCACTAATTCTTTTTATGATAACAATTTTCTCAGTCTATAATATAATGGACACGTCCCAATAAGGGACAAAATAAAATCCCCAGTGGAATAACAATCATTCATGAACAATTTTTATGAATAATGTGTACAAAATGAAAAAAATTCTTGCCATTATCATTAAATATTAGAGGATCATATCCGCTCCAACTGCGTGCTAAATACCGTACCGTATTTTATGTATGTTATTCAAGGCTTACAAAAATTCACAAAGGAATTAACCTGTCAGATAAAACCGTTCAATCTTGCTTTCCTTAAATCCTCTTATCGCTTTAGATAAATGTTCAATTTAAATTTGTGATTTTCGTCAAGGTACGAAATTCTGCGTCGTGGGATCCATACATCTTGAAACGATTTTCGTGTGTTTTTTTGCTTACAGCTTCTCAAATTAGGTAAGATATATTTCCGGAAAAAGGAAATGTGTCAAGTCTTTTTATGCTACCGCAAAAAGGAATCTGCTATTTATGTCCAAAAACTTTTAGCTTAGTCTATCCATACATGATGAACAGGAATGTCCCACATATGAGTATTGAAATATTGATTATTAATAGTAATAATTGAGTAACAGAAATTAGCTAGTTGAAGCCACCTCGGTCACCAGATCTGACACCATTAGATTTTTTTCTATGGAGGTACTTGAAATCCAAGGTTTATACTACGGCACCAGATAGTATTGGCGTTTTGAAAGGAAGAATTATTGAAGAATGGAATGCAATTTCAGCTGACACATTCGAACGAGTACGACAAGAGTTTACTAATAGGATGTATTACTGTCAGGAAGTAGACGGAGCACATTTCGAACACTTGCTATAAGAATCCATTGTTGATATTTGATTAATTGAATTTAATAAAAATAGTTTCAATAATTTTGGTATTTATTCAATTTATCCATCAAAACTAGTTTAAACCCAAACAAAATTGATATGGCTATGTAGCCAATGTCAATGCTTTTCAAACGAGATATCACTTGCCATGAGGTCCTATTTAAAGTTATTGGCCAGAGTGGCACTGTGACGTCATCTATTGCTATTACGTCACCTGTTACCATTCGTAGAAAAGTTTACAACACTTTATTACCACCCTCCAAATTTTACTAATGTTAGTATAGCCGTTCAAAAGATACGAGCGAGGGAGGGGAGTTTTTAATAGCACTGTATATATTTTTATGCTTATAGAACGTATTTGTCATTTAAAATTGGTTTATCACGCAAAAAACAGCATTCTTTCTCCGTGATTTTCTTACTTGCTCACCATGCTTTCCTAATATATTTTATCTAATGCCGCTATCAAATTTGACACTTTACGTCACTCCTTGACGTTAGGTAACGTCACATTTTTCATAACCTTCATATATCAGTTATGAAAAGTAGTTATGTAAAAACTTTACGTAACTGTTTGTTTCAACATAGAGATACCACATGAGTGTCAAAGAATAATTTATAATAACTGTACAATTAACCCATTATTTTAATTCAATAGTATTTTTAGATTTATAAACATTGAAAACATTATTCAGGACACAGTTATTTAAAGTAAGTCAATTTTCTGGGTGAATACATCATAGTAACAATACTTCTAACACCATTTGATTCCACTTCAATATTATCTTTGTAATTGAAGATTTTATTGAATATCATGAAAGCGCGGAATTAGATAAAACGTTGTACGTAAACACGTTATGAAGAGAGCGACATTGTTCAACACGCGTAATTTGCAGAACTCGCTAGCGCTCGTTTTTTTGCAAATATTACGCTTGTTGAACAATATCGCTCTTTTCGAAACTAATTACGTAAATATCTATTACTAATCAACTGTTTTTTTTATAGAAAAAGTACAAATTACCACTTGGGTGGCGGAAATATTAAACAGCATAATAAGCTGAGTACATAGCAAACTTACGCTGCTTTCTATGATAGGAAAATCTTGTTACAACTAGAACGCCTTATGCAAAATTCCATTACCCACTATTATTAAAACCCCTCAAAGAGTTATCAACTTCTTCCAACTAAAGAACCTAGTTAGCAGAAACTAATTCATTTTCTTGTCAAAACTTTACACCTAAATTGCTTAACTTGCTGAACAACCCAAATAAGTTATTTTTTCACTGATTATACACAGAACTCAATATAAACTTAAATCCTGGTTTTGCGGTACTGAGTTGACAAAGTTTGAACGGATCTATAGTAAACTAAATTCAGAATTTCCTCTCAAACTAAATTAAACCGTATCGGAATAGAATAAATCTAAACGGTATATACACTTGATTGGTACTTTTTCATCAAAATCGAATGTTTCTGATGAATACAGCGTGAATGAGATCAAAAATCAAAGATTTCATGATAATCGACAAAATTATCGCTCACTACATCAGTGAATATGTAGATGTTACCGTTAAAGTGAATAATGCAGCTATTTCATGGAATACCTAGTTATTCCATGAAATAACTTTGAAGAAAATAAATAATTTTTTTTCTACTGAGTGGTTTTTGACCCATAATTTCATCAAATCTCACCCAATTTTTAAAACGAATGCATCGGTGTATTGACAATGAAAGGAGCTTTCAAACTATGTATTACAAGTGTGGTATTTAAATGTGAGATTGTAAAGTTGGGGTTGCTAGGAGTTAGAGGGATAAGAATATTAAAACCACCTGACCGTCAAAAAAGTTCCCCCGAAAAACAAAATTTGACCTGCCCCGGCCAAAATTGCAATTTATTGGGGTTTTTGAGTTACAGGGGTGGTAAGTTTTAAAATGAACACAGTGTATAATAGAGGTTAATAATTTAACACATTCTCGTTGGATTGCTTGGTCCTTCCATTATTTAGACTTCTCTCTACTCGCCCTTACCAGCTAGTTTTTGTCCAACATTTTAAACTAATGTCCACTCTTATTCCCCCTACAATACTGCCTCCTTTTCTCCTCTTCATGTGTCCAAACCATCTTATTCTTCCTATATTCTTAACTTTCTAGTATTTCTTCCTATTTTTAGACTCGACAATCTCTCATATTATTCCTCATTTACTTTCTTTGGTCAATATCCGCATATCCGTCATTACTGTAGTGACTGCTTTATTATTGGGTTGTGAAGTATAAGAATATAATATTGGAAAAAATGGTTCTATCAAATATATAGTTCATTCGGTAACGAATAATTTCAATACTTCAGTGAATAGCGAGTGCAAAGGCTTTATTCCTTTTATCGATATATTTTAATAAATGCCTTTGAAAAAAAATAAAGTTTCGAGTCGTATTGGAAATAAAAAAGCCAAGCAACCAATTCCCCATCCAACGATCTAAAGCACGTAACAATAATTCAAATACCCGTAGCGAGTGCTCGGTAGACCTTATTCAAAATACGGATAAACGAATGCAGTTATACCCGATAAAAAAGCAGTTAATATTGGGCTTTTTTCTTTTAGATTTGGAATAAAAAGAATAAAAGATCCGTTTAAGCATCAAATATTTTCAACGTAGAATGGAAAGTATAAGACGACTTTTAAGTTCCGTCTTTTCTTTTTTCTTCGATTGTAAAAGTTTAAACAAGGAATTGAATTCATATTGGATGTGGGGGAAAATTCTTTTATTCCTCTTTGGATTCATGCTAACTTTTCCATAGTTTTTGCAAAAAGCTGGTTACTAAAACAATTAATATGTATACATTTTGTGGATATACAACGTACTGAAGCTGCTGCTGCTGAAGACGTGGAAGTGAAACTGTTGAATTAGCAGAAGAATGAGTACACATATTACCAATATGAAGAAAATTATAACATCTCCACATCTTTTTCTTTATTTTAATCTAGTTTCTAATCTCCTTAGTCCACCATGCAGTTTGTTGTCTATGATTTTGTTAACCATTTATTATTATCTTTTTCATTGCGCTCCAAACTATTTCAATATCATTGTTAAACTGTTCCTCAACTTCCACTAATTTTTTGCTAAGGCATATTTTATACTTTTCTGCTATCTCTTCATTTCTCAATTCAAACGTTTTTATTGTTTCCCAATCGTCTTTTTTGGACTGTGCTTGTCTTTTACCTTTGTTTTCCATAACATACTCTTCTATTGTGCTAAGTACCTTCTACATAATAATAATAATAATTATGTCTTCATTATTTCTCAAAACAAAGCAGAATTAATAATAAGGCAATATATATAGACAAATAATAGAGAAATAAAGGGCGAAGTTCATTTCTTGCAAGTACATAGAGTACCTGCAATACTGATCATTGTCTCTCTCTGGTCCTCTTTTCACTTTTGTATCTTCTACTACTATTCTATTTCCTTTTTCAACTACCATGTAGTCTATTATTGACTTTTACCACCTACTTCTCACCTTTCTTGTGTATTTATACAGTGCTATTCATAAGTCCCCTCCCCCTCCTATCTTTTGAACGGCTACACTTACATTAATAAAATTTGAAGGGTGAAAATAAAGTGTTGTAAACTTCTCTACGAATGGTAACAGGTGACGAAATAGTAATAGATGACGTAACAGTGCCATTCTGGCCAATAATTTTAAATAGGACTTTATGGCAAGTGATATCTCGTTTGAAAGGCATTGACATTGGCTTCATAGCCATATTAATTTTGTTTGGGTTCAAACTAATGTTGACGTATAAATTAAATAAATACCAAAATTATTATTTCACATTTAAATATTGAAGATTTTTCAGTCCGCCTCTGGATAGTTGTCAAAAAAATTGACGTTTTTAATTTAATAGTATTTGTTGCTTTGCAAAGTTTTTCTAAATAGCTTGAATATTCAATTTTATTATTGTTTAACGAGACGTTTAAGAGTTTACATAGGCAAAATGGTACGTACTCAAGCCGACAAAGTAGCAGCTATCTTGATAATTGGTGAATCTAGAAAGAATCTCCATGAAGCGGAACGTTTATTTAATGAGAGTTACCCAGATCGC
>CAJUYH010002211.1:20798-41488 GCA_910591685.1 Galerucella tenella | reverse complement strand
GACCACTATCCTCTTTCATGTAATAATCGTGCATGTTCATAGCAGCCATTCTCATTTAATCATACAATATATTTTTATTCCTTCACTTTTAGCGACTTTCCCCTTTTTTTTTATTATTTATTCAATAACATATTCGCAGTGATTACCATTTATCATTAGCATCAATTCCATATTCTTCTTTTATTATGTTTGTTGTGCTCAACTAATAATTTAATCCGCTCCAAGCGTACTACATTCACACAAACACACACATATATATATATATATATATATTTATTCATACACCGCAATAGAACAGAGTTTAATAAATCCGATTTAGTGAGTTGTGTTTGGTGACCATTTGAGCATGTAATAAATAAATGCCCCAATATCTCTGTATGCCCACGAACAACAATTATTTCAACACCTGCAATAGTAAAAATTCACTTTGAAGATTAATATAATCCGTTGATTTTATTATTTTTCATATCTTTTATATCGATCTATTTCACACAAATAATTGTAAGAGTTTGTGTAAATTATTTTATTTACTCCAGTTGCAATTTTTTATCATTAATTGGATTGACCATAATTAATCACATACACACCTATAGAGAGTGTAATATACATACATATATATATATATAGATAGAAATGTATACGTCTTCTCACCCTTGTTTATAGGAGTCAAATGGCGCGACAGGAAATCTCACCAAGAATATATTGGCTGACGAAGCACACCCACATTTGGTGATTTCTTGATCGACAATGTTGCGTCCACACACGTGCACTCAAACGATAATTGTTACATACTTGTGTGATGATAAGATAAAAGAAAAAAAAATTACTCCTGAAAGCCATGCGGCATCGCATAACAATTCAATTATACCAATGATTTCATACAAACACACAATGATAATGTTAATAATAAATAAAAAATATCACTTATTCCATTTGATTACGATATTTAAAGTGAAAATATACACATAGACAGGCAAACCCACGCACTGCTGATGGACACAATGTTACAGAGGGTAAAAGTAAAAAATAACAAATCTATGGTTCGGTCTTGAGAAAAGCCTTCGTGTGTCCACATAATAATGTGGACACGTACACAGTTATCTTACGTCCTTTTATTATTATTTTCCCATTATTCTTTCTTTTTTTATATTGTTTTATGTTTATGAGGATGTGTGAGTGAGGTTATTGCACTGAATTTTCGCAATGCTTTGTGTTGTATTTTCCAATACCAAAGCTCTAACAACACTACAATATATCGCTCTGACAATACATTTATATATGTATTCTAAATGATAAATAAGTCCATTGATTGCGTTGATAATTTAACTCTTTACTCAGACTCGATGTTTCCAAGGGCTCATTTATTTTTCTTTCAGAATTTACTTTTTCTGCCTCTTTCTCTTCTTCCGTTTTTACTCAAGTGTTTTCTCACCTAACTGTATACATCTGACAGACACAGGTGACGCTCAACAATCTTTCCTTATGCTTTAATCCCTCGGTAACATTGTCATCACAAAATTCATGATGTGTGTGTGTGTGTGTGTGTGTATGCGAGTGTATCTATGGTATAATAGTTATGTAAATTATCATTGTTCAATAGTAACAATCAATTTGTGTACACTTAAACTTGTTCGATTTTATACAAGCTTTCATAGATAAAGCTCAATGAAATTCTGAATTATTATATTTTGTTTTAACGGCTCCACACCCACGCGCCATCACCAAGTTTCCAACTCCCTGCATTTGACTCTGTGTGTATATATATATATATATATATGTGGAATTGTATATATAAATACGAAAGTATACAGGGAAATATACACACCACGCATTGGACTCCTGTAATCTAAAAAATATACATAGATGTGGAAGTAGCATTCATTTCTCGCTCTTTTTTCACTTGAATGTGCTGCCATCTTGCAAACAAACTTCAAAACTTTTGATAATAAACAATCGCTGTTGTCTACGACATATATAATAAAAGTATATTTGCATAATTCTCCAATAGATTTAGCATTAATTATTCGATAAAATTGAATAACGCCAGTGAAACTGTACAAGACTCAATACTTAAATTTGATTCTGTTGTTTCAGTCGTTTATGCCAGCTCCATTTGGTATTTTTGATTATTGAATACTAACCTATGCTGAAATACAATAGATTATTGGTTGTGTACTGATGTTATATTCATCTCTGAAAAGGAATAGTTGTGTATAGTGTACACTGCTGTCTGTTTTACGCGTTGAAAACACTCACAGCTGACTTCGAGTCAGAGTTTTACGTCGTAGTAGTTAATGAATTGTAGGTGTTTGCAGAATAACGAAATGAGTGTGACACCGAAATCATTCAAAGAAAAGCGGTCATTAGGTTAGTGAATGAATAAATAAAATCATTATCATAATGAATATAGAAGTGAACCAATCGACAATCAACAATCAACAATCAATAATCAATGTTTATACTTAGCTTGTTTATCGGATCTAAAGAGCATATGTATGTTCATCTGTTTCTAATGTCTACATAATTACATATACATAATTAAATATTTCAATCAAAAACGGGTGAACGGGTACAACATCTACCTTTACGTGCTCCATAATTTCATTTTTTTTTGTTTTTCGCATTGCATAATAACACATAATTATACTTCTTGCTTATTTAATAATAACTGTTGCACAGTTAGGTACATGTGAATGTATGAGTTGTTTTTTGTTTGTATTCATATTCTCATATATTCATTACAGCACAGCGTGTTGCTGATGTGGAATTGATTCGTGAACGTCATCCAAATAAAATTCCTATAATTGTCGAACGTTATTACGCGGAAAGACAATTGCCTCTCTTGGATAAATCCAAGTTTTTAGTACCAGATCATTTAACAGTAGCAGAATTAATTAAAATAATAAGGTAAATATTTGATTTTTTTATTGTAAGATATTAGTCGAACTTGACCAATGTGTTTATTTTTTATTATTCAGACGTAGATTACAACTTCATCCAACCCAAGCTTTTTTTGTATTGGTGAATCAGAGAAGTATGGCAAGTGGAAGTATGACAATGGCACAATTGTATCAACGCGAACAAGATGAGGATGGATTTTTGTATATGGTTTTTGCGAGTCAAGAAGTATTTGGATTTTATAACGTGCTGTGAATTTTCATAGCAAATAGGTAAGAATATTCCATAATTTTATGTTTCCTATACACACATATATATACTAATTTAGTTGACAATTCTTTTATCAATCACTTTTTTTTCTTCTCTATTGAATGTTTAGAACTTTCAGGATATCTTGACAATTTTACGTGATATTATGGTTAAATTAAATGATAGAAATGAATGAATAAAAAGAATGTAAACATAGAAAAAAATATATTAATCGGAAGAAAAATGTGTGACGGTGTTGCAGCACATGAATTCATGTTGAGTGTGTGGGATGATACATAGGTATAGTACGCGTGTGTGTATGGGGCGGGTATAATTAAGATTCATCGTGATTAGATAATAATATTTAATAATCAAATATATAAGTGATTCTCCGAGGAAGAGAAGAAATCACTAGAAATCACTTTCTAGAGTAATTAAAAATTATATTGAAATGTGAGTAAATACACTGAAAAAACGTTGGGTTATTATGAATACGAAGAAAATAATGAAAACTCAATTTTTACAGTTGCCGAACAAGTATTTTTATTGCAATGAAACCTGAGATTGATAAAAATAAGTGTTTCATCTCTTTCAATTACCCGGAATATTGTTTTGAATAATTCAAATTAACAGTGAATCACTCAAGCATTAACATATAATCGAAATACCAAAATTGTTCAGTGTTACAATCAATTGAATTATTATTTTGAGAGTAACAAAACTATTAATTGATATAAACTGTGTTTGATATGGGAAGACGAATACAAAAGCAATTAATTTTTAGCACCATTTAGAGGCTCCAATTGTAATATTACGTCTACTAAAAAATTTCCAACATATATTTAACTAGAACGAAAAAAAAAATAAGAAACTTTCAAATATTATTATGTACATTTTTTCATACAATATATCAAAATATAAATAAAGTGAAAGAAATTGCGTAAACGCAATATTTATATTTAAGAATCACACTTTACTTATAGAAAATGTATATAAACAAATATAGATATATTATATCGTCAAATTTATATGTAGATTGTGATGAAAAAAAACTGAATTAATAAATATATATCTACAAAAAGATGAAATATAAAATCGAATGAAATTAAAAGTTCGATAACCTTCCGAACTTTTATGAGTGCGTTTTAGCGAGACACCGTTTACTATAAGCGTTTAGTAAACGGCCGTAGTTGATTGGATTGTTCTTCTGATGCATAGCACACACAAGCAGAATAAATGTATTATCTTTGTGCGTTCACTTCTCCAAAACATGACCCATTCACTCCATTATATTGAATTAATTTGAAAATTCGCGGGTGAGAGAGTTCTCAGTCGATAATGTCTACCATTCTCTTTTAATATACATATCCATCGATGCATACACATGAATGTATATACCGAACACCAAATCAAATGACGTTTTCCTTCATGTGAACCGGAACAAAATCTACAGTCTGGTTCTTTACACATGGCTACA
This sequence comes from Galerucella tenella, assembly GCA_910591685.1. Taxonomy (NCBI): domain Eukaryota; kingdom Metazoa; phylum Arthropoda; class Insecta; order Coleoptera; family Chrysomelidae; genus Galerucella; species Galerucella tenella. The sequence continues at coordinate 36,864 of CAJUYH010002211.1, read as the reverse complement.
TAAGTTTTAGTATACAATATATATACGCACTGTATGCGCATTTGTAGATATTTTTTTCTCTATTTTTTTCCCCTTTATCTCTCCGACAAATACACGCTATTATATATACAGTCAAGTGATTCATGTGGTACACGGGTGTATATAGGGAAGTTAGGTAGGCGTATTTATATGAGGGCAAGCGGACAAACAGAACGAGAAGGCGGCGAGAGAATGCACCTGGCCCGTCGTCCACTGCACCACCACCAATCCAAGCGAGTGAATAATAACGAATAGAGCGTGAGTGTGAGAGAGGTCCCGACATCCAGCACTAATAAAAAAAAAAAAGAAAAAAGAAAAAGCGAACGAGTATACATATACACGATGAAGAAGAAGAAGTGACCTGCGGACTACAACTGCCAACAGAGGTACATGGCGCTGCGGGTTATTGAGACAGACAGAGAAAGACAGATTCACTCTTTCATATACATATGAATAATATATATGTGTGTGTATGTGTACATACAATTGTGCGCATTCACCTGTGTGTGCAAGGTTGACTGTGTTACCTTCGAACTTAAAGCAAGTCAGTTCAGTCATATACTAAGCGCACAAATATATATAACTCGGCGCTGTTGTGCTCTCTGGTCAAAGGTGTATTATTACTTGCTTTATATACATCCACACTCTACATCTTATAAACATATATTAAATTCAATGCAATATTGCTATTGAGAATTATACCAGATGCGCATTACACCCACACTGCGCTCTGTTATATTTTAAGACGCGAGAAGGAGAACGAGAGAGAGAGAGAGAGAGAGAGTGGAGGGAAGAGAAGAAAAAAAAAATCTAGCAAAAGACGAAAACGAAGTATAGTGATCACACGAGAATAAAATTTGGAGAATAGTCATAGATAACGTGCTTACAAAAATATTCAATTTTGTGGATGGAGAAGATGTACCCCCGTGTGCGAACTACTGCCTAACGTTCGTTGTTGAAGAAAAAGATAAATGTGCCTGACACGAATTGCAGCACACACAATATAACAGGTATATACGAGATATTTTGTTATTATACATACATAGACACACATACACACAAATATATATATTTATTAATATTGTTTAATTGTACGTATCTTTATTATATATATTTTATTGTACAATAGAGAACTTGTTAGAATTTGAAGTTTAACTTTTTTTTTTCTGTTCAATATTATTATATTGTGATTTGTATTTTTTCGTTTTCCCTTTTTCACAATAGAGTATAAATAAACATATATATATATATATTTTTTTTTTCCTCGATTGTGTATATATTGACGAGTAGAATTTAATTGTTGAATTATTATAAAGACGCTAATAGTTTTCTGGCGCACACGCCATACTATCCAAAAGACTTCACGAAATGGCTACTCCACCTATACATTAATTCAATTTCTCGATGACCTTTTGGCGCGGTTAGGTGCGATACATGTTAGCAGAGTTCTTTATAGAGGTATATACGTGTCAACCTGACGATGACCCGCCCCTTTCTCTTATCTTTCCCTCTCTCTCTCTCTTGCTCTCGCTCTCGCTCTCATTCTTTTTTGCTCATATACATTACTCATTTTTTTTTTTTCTTATCTTTACACGTCGTATATTACATTTTTTCATTATCGGCGGTATTTTTTTCATTTTTTATTATTATATCTTGAAATAATAAAATTGTGGTTTATGAATGTTCACGTAATGTGGTATTTATTGTATGTGTGTGTACATATACGTGCGACTGTCTTGAGAACATCTCCTTCCAGTTGTAAAGAATATAAAGAAGAGAGAAAAAAGATTGTTGCCAGCGAAGCGAGAAAATGAGAGCGAAGGGAATGGAGCAACGAGTAGGGAAAGAGTTTCTTCTACCTATCTTATGTCTGTGTTATAGACGAAAGGAGAACAAATGTTTAGTTTGAAGATTGGACAGGGTCGTGTTGGTGTTGGTATTGGTATAGGTATATTGATTCGTTGACCTTGTCAAAGAGTAGCCTTTTGTATATACTTTTACAATACATTTTTTGCTAGAGTGTATTGTTTTTTATTTTTTTTTTTGCATTATTTCATATATATGAGTGGTAATTGTTCTGTTGTTTTTCTTTATTTCAGATAGTTCAGGAGAAATATGGACAGAGAAATAGGCGAACATTGTGACAGTGATCATTTGAATGACGGAGATATTGAGCGGAAGGGCGAAGTGGAATTTCACGATTTGAGGCATTGCAGAAGTATGGATCGCACTGGTGATACTGATATCGAGGTATATATTTAATCGATATGAAAATGTAAAGAAAAAAAAAAAAAAGAGAGAAAATAAAGATTGGCGGACACTACTGAGCGACAATTTATTATTGCAATATGGTTAAAAATACTTTTTGTTTTTTGCAGCGAGACGTTGAAAGAGATCAAAATAATCACGCAGATTTACTCGATGAAAAAGTGGATTATAAATTGGGACGAGATTTTCGAAATTTGGGACACCACCGCAGTATGGTGCACATGCATGGGGGAATAGAGCACCTGACCAATGTCGATGTCGAAGTAATGAATTTCTTATCACATTCGTAAAATGAATATAAAAAAATAATATTATATTTATACAAATGTGAAGAAAATACCAAAGTAAATATATAAGAAAAATATTTTTATTTATCATTTGTTAAAGGTGAAATTGGCGAGAGATGTTCGAGGTTCTTTAGGACTTGGCCTCTCATTAGAACTATGTGTAGTATGTGGTGATCGTGCAAGTGGCCGACATTACGGTGCAATAAGTTGTGAAGGATGCAAAGGATTTTTTAAACGTAGTATACGCAAACAACTCGGTTATCAATGTAGAGGAAGTAAATCGTGTGAAGTGACAAAACACCATCGGAATCGTTGTCAATATTGTCGATTACAAAAATGTCTGGCGATGGGAATGCGAAGTGACTGTGAGTTTCATATATTTTTCCGTATAATAGTATTCAAGTCAAAACATTCACAAATATACTGATGATGATTCAATTGTCTGTTTATTCTTATCATAATCATATTTGTTCGTGTATAACTTCATCTTAAACAAAGTTGTTAATTATAATAAACATAAGCAAGCTTGGGGCGTTACAGCGGTGCAGCATGAACGTAAACCGGTATTGGGCGAGGCAACAGGCGCTAAATTGGCAAATCGTGGCACTAAAGTTAAACCAGAACCTCAACAAGTTACACCAGAGACTGCACCAATATGGGAACCGCCTGAAAGTCCAAGCGTTGAAGACCAGAGCAGTGATAGTGATCTCAGTGACGCATTGACATTGGCTAGGGAACGTCTTCTTATTACACATGCTCTTGAGGGCATGGCCAAATTGATTGGTGATGTAAGAATATAACTTTAAATATTCTCTCTGTATTTCGTATTATTTCTATTATTTGCATTCATATTTTGCAGTGATAAATAGTAAATTGTGGTACTTTATTATGATTTTTTTTAGAGTGTAAATGGTTCTGGTGAACCGGAAGAAGAGTGGACCGGTCAGGTATTATTTGAAAGACATACAATTTTTGAATTGCGTGCACCTAGTCCAGCTCCAGCCTATTTATCTATACATTATATTTGCGAAAGTGCAGCGCGATTGTTATTTTTATCGGTGCACTGGGCTAGAGGTATCCCGGCATTTCAAGCATTACCGTACGTATATTGAGTTATTCAAATTTATTTTACAAATAAAAATATACGAGAGTTTCAATTTTTGTAAATGGTCTTGACATTTTATTGTTATTGTGTGATGTTTTTCCTTTCAGTTCGGACGTGCAAACTTCATTGGTGCGAAGTTCGTGGGGTCAATTGTTCACACTTGGTCTTGCACAGTGCGCTTATACACTATCGCTCCCCAGTATTTTAACATCAATTATAAATCATTTGCAAGCGAGTATTGCACAGGAGAAAATAACAGCAAGCAAAGTTAAATTGATAACTGAACATATATGTAGACTTCAAGATTGCGTTAGTTCATTACATAAAATGCAAGTTGACTCAACGGAATATGCTTACTTGAAAGCACTCACTTTATTTAGTTCAGGTAGGTTGTGTTTCTATTTCATTTTGTTCATAATAGTCCAATAGAAAAATATAATTTCACTTAATTTACCTGTTTCATTTAATGAATTCATTGTGTACTTTCATTTCAATTATTTAGACAATATATTGGCGGATGTTTGGCGTAAAAAAGTTGAAGTTTTGCAAGAGGCTGCTTGGTGCGAGTTACAACATCGTGTCGGTCCCGATCGATTGCCACGATTATTATTAAGGCTGGCGCCATTACGTTCGATAAATCCACGTGTATTGGAGGATTTATTTTTCGCTGGTCTTATTGGCCGTGTAAGCGTAGCAAGTGTGGTGCCTTATATACTTGGTATGCAAGAATGCAAGGCTGAAAATGATGCCCAAATGGTATGACAATTGTTATTTGCATTATGCCAACACGTTACCTAAGAGTACGGATTACAATTATAAGTGTTAAATGTGCGAGAATTGATTTTATACAGATAAATAATGCAATAAACAAAAAAATGAACGAACACATATACAATATAATATATTATAGATATCTTGATGAGTATTTTCATCAGCATATATATATATATATATATATGTTCATTTCATTGTGAATGTGGTAAATTCTGGCGGAATATTAATCAAACGTTTTTAACGTTTCTTATTATTTTGCGTGAGACTTAATTAGATATAATTCATGGTGCGTAAATATATATATATATATATATAGAATCGGATTTGCACTTGTTGATGAAAGAGAAATACTGATTATAATTACAAATGTTATTACTTGAAGTATCCGATATGCAATTGTTAGCTTTTGAAAAAGGACAATATATAAATATATATATATATATATTCATGTGTGTATACGTATGTATAAGTATATGTTAAAATCTACAACTATTTTTTATACATTAAGACGAAATCAATGCGCATTTTGCAAAACAAAAGTCTTTATAGAAAAATTCGTCGTTTTTTTTGTTCTTATTTCATTTTATAATAATAGAACAGGAAAAATATACATTCACGTAATAATATAATTTTTTGGAAATAATGAAATATTGTGGAATATAGATATATATGCACTTTCTAGTATTACACCTGTCAAGTCAATAATTTCTTCTGTCATTTTTTATTTGTCAATAATTCATCTCATCAACATAAACAGCCCATACTAAAATTTTGAAATATCTTATTTTTCTTTTCTTCTTTAAATTCTTTAAGTTAACACAGAAATAAGCTTGCATTCAGATGCTAATCACAACATATATTATTGTATAACTCATCTCGTTTCCCTTAATTTTTATATTAAAATAATAATAAGGAGACTCAATCATTTCAATTTAACGATTAATATAATATCTGTGAATATTCTATAATAACTCTTCATTTGTTTTTTTTTTTTCTGAAGTATGTAAAGATTGTACATGGGTTTTACTTAATTGTATGTAAATTTTACCGTTTCATCAATTCAATTAAAATTGTACATGATTAATAGTCGATTTTATCTTATATATATCATATATTATTATTATATGTTACATATTGATAGACATCAATGTTTAGAGTGTTCTGAAGTGCAATGACAAATACTCTCTCTTTCTTCCCTTGCCCCAGATATTTACAGAAGAAAATTAACACTATTGTTAATTGACGGTTTGTTTGTTAATAATTATATGACTATAACTACCTAATACAAAATAAGTATGAAAACAATAATGGGTCAAGGTAATATATGAGAGTTAATTACAAAATTGTACATAGTAACATTGTGCCTATACATACAAATTAAATCAATTATTCATGTAATGGTTATTAATATACATATATATGTATATGTATATAGTTATTTAGAATTTTATATGATTAATTCATTGCAAATATTACATCATTAACAAAAAATAAAGTTTGAGATTCAACTTGAAATAATATTTGTTGTGTTCTCAGTTGACAATATTGTTTAATAATGATGTGTATTAATTAATTTATCCATTGGTTCGTGCATGTGTTCCTTTTTTTTTTATTTATATTTTTGAATCTATTTGGCGGTTTAATGAAGTGTTTTTGTTTTTAATTGTTTTTTTGGTTTTTTTTGTTTGAAATTTAATATGATTGAAGAGCATTAAATTATCTTTAGTTGTCACGGCCCTGACATCACTGATGACTCATGTACCGATTCAAGAATTTCCAGTGGAGGCTTCGCGTATTATTCTATCTTTTGTGAGGTAAAAACACGACGGCCAAGTCGTCAGAATCAAAAGTGCTGTCTGCTTCACCCACATTACATAGAAAAAGAAAAGAAAATATACAACGTAAACGCACAAAGAATTGTCACCCACAAACATTTTTCAACTTATCCGATATTGGAGTAGTGCTCATATATTTTTTTTTTTATATATAGGAAGAAATACACAGACATATTAACTGCGATACGTTGATATCAGTTATATAGTGTGTGTGATCCTACATCAATATATACATATGTGTATGCGCTGTAAAATTGTGTAATTTATACGTATAGTAAATACGTATTTTATAAGTTTTATCTCTTCCGTGTGGCATAAAAAAAAAAGCGAAAAATTCCTCTGACGTGTGATTTGTGTAGATGGGTAATTAGAACGTTGGTGAAAAAAATAAAAAATAAATAAAGAATTATATATTTATATACGTGTCTGTATATATAGATATATACAGGCATAAAATCGACAGGTGCTCTACACCGTCGCAGTGCGTCAACGACATCATGAGCAGCTATCATTTATATTTCATCATATAGAAATATTTAAATTATCAATTTGGTAAGTATATAATATAGTGAGATACAAAAGAACGGTACAAAAGATAAAAATAGAATATTTTGTGGTTTATTTGCACCAGTGATACAGTCAATTCAATTAACAAAGTTTCAATTAATCAAGTTCAGTCATTTGCTGTGGAATTCTTTTTTCCTCTGTCACATCGTTGAGGTTAGACATGTCTCTAGCATTGTCATATTATATCCATATATACATACATATCTATCTCTATGGGTTTATTTTGTCATTCCAAAAATACTTGATATTTAATTGGTCGATGGTGTCAGCTTTAAAATTTTTTATTTTGCAGTAGAAATCCTCTTTTTATTCAATGACATATCATATTTATGAGAGATAATAATATTTTTATTTATGACTGCAAATAAGTTAACGCACACATATGTATATAAATGAGGTATTTTACTCCAATTTCTTCATTCATTATCAGGAAAATGTCATTCATAACAAATTTTTGTTGAGTTTGTGGCACATGAAAATATTTCGCAACCAATTTTTTTTATGGAATAGCTCTTATAATACAAACGATTGTTTATTTAAATATTCAAGGATATGTATCTGAAAAGATCCTGTGAATTTTTATTTCACAAATTCCAAAGAAGAAAAACAAATTAAAAAGTGTATTTTTTCACAATCACTGAAACTTTGAATTGTGATTAAAAAAAGTTGAGATGTCGTGTCGGCGATTATACTGCTATAAAATACCTCATATTTATATCAAATGACAGAATAGAGGATTGTGATGAAAGTGTTTTACAATACTATAATTATTATTCAACAATTTATAATTTTATTACCATAACTAAATTTAACAAAATTAAAAAAATTGATTGTGCATTAATTTTTTTTCCAGCTCACACTTGTTGATATAATCTACACACATACAGATTACTTAACGCATTGAATTACTAGCGCGCGACGTTCAATATTTACTCTCAATAATAAAAACAAAACGTAAAGAAAAGAAAAAAAATAGTAAGAAAAAAAAAACAACTTTAAGACATTGGATTTATCTGGATATTTGGAGTTCTATCAATAACCCAAGCTGCTGCTACTGCTGTAAAGCGTCTTCTGGATATTTATTGCTGTCCAATTGCCAAGTGATGTCAAAGTCTATCACTAATTGGACCTTTTGGAGGTCAATCTTTAATAGTTAAAAAAATAAAAAAAATAATAATTGTCTATAAATCCATTACATTATTACAATTATTATACTTATTTTTGTTTTCAAAAATTAAAGCCCAATAAATTTTGCTTGTGCTTCTCTATTGCATTGCAAGAAAATCATCGTGCCATGTTTCTTATCAATCAATGACGTCGTGAAAAAAAATAATTAATCATTCTATTTCTACTCTATCATTTCAGTGGCATCAATATTTATTCTATAGAGATATGTGTGCGTGTATTTATGTGTGTGTGTGCTTCTTTCAATATATTATCATTTTCCACCGCGCTTCTCCTATCAAGTAACTATGCCAACTAAACGATAATACGATTTGAACGATAGCTTACCAGTTGAATAGATTGCTAATCGCATCATATGGCGTAACACAAAAAATTCCTCATCATATATAAATAAGTATATATATATATGTATATATTCATATATGGGAATGTAATAACAAATAATGCAATTTATTTCATACACAATCGTATATTGTTTCAATTACATGCTTACTAAAATTATTTCTGTTATGATTACAATAAGTGTTTAATGCAATTGTGAAATTTGTAATTTCGTAAATATATAAAGGAATCAAAAGACTGAAATAATATCAGTTAGAAAATTAGTTAATTGATGTAAATATTAATTGATATGTGTCTGTTTTGTATTGTACATGTTCAGAAAGTCAAAGGCGGTGCAGTTGGATGCGACGTGTAAAACGAAGGGCAAACGAAAACGTAGCACAAACGATCCACCACAATCGTGTGGGAAATATAAAGTATTGGAAACAAACGCTCTCGAGCGCATTCAACCGATCAACGATCGTAAATCAGTGCAGTTAAGAATGGATGGACGTTTGCCCAAGGAAAATTCGATTACGGATGATTATGAAATCAGTAATCATGTACTTGGACTTGGAATAAATGGAAAAGTTGTACAGTGTTTTGATAAAACTACCCGGGAAAAGTATGCCCTTAAGGTAAATTATAATTGGAAAATTGAGAGATAATAAAAAAAGTTTCCTTAAGCACATAAGTTTATTTATATATACATAGTCAATTTTTTTTATCGATGCGTTTCATTGATTCTATTCGTACACACGGAGCAATATATTTATTCGTGCCTGGGCTCGACGTCATCATCTATTTTTAAACTAAGTGATTTCTCATTCAGCGATTTGGTTCATCGCCGGAAAAAAACATTCTGTCTTTTAATGCCAAATATTAAAGATTCGAGTAAATCACTAATGAAAAATACTTTTCAACTTTTACAAGATTCTATTGTTTTTCTCGCTTTTGTTTAGCATAAGTGCGCTATATTATTGTATTATTATTCAACAGGTTCTTCATGATTGCACGAAGGCACGACGAGAAGTGGAATTACATTGGCGAGCGTCGAATTGTAAACATATTGTTCAAGTGAAGGATGTATATGAGAATACATATGGCGGAAATAAGTGTCTGCTTGTTGTTATGGAATGGTAATAGAACAACGAAAGTTAATAATTATCGTTCTTGTTTGCCTTTAATATTGACATTTATCCAAGTGTACAGATTATCTTTAATTTTTTGTTTCTTTATTGTATTCAATTTATAGTATGAAAGGTGGTGAACTCTTTCAACGGATACAGGATCGACAGGATGGCGCCTTTACGGAGCGAGGTGATGTATTTCACATTAACATTACATCAGATTTATAATTTGAAGAGGAAAACAATACTAATATATCTTCTTATAATGTTATTTTGTGCAGAAGCCGCGCAAATAATGTATGAAATATGCGTTGCCGTGAAACATCTTCACGATATGAATATCGCTCACAGAGATCTTAAACCCGAAAATCTTCTATATTCACGGCCAGGTAAATTGAATTTGAAGAAAAGTAAAGGAGAGAATACGGTAGAATTTCAAAGTTTATCGCAAAATTATTCCATTTATTTATATTTATGTTTGCAGACAGCAATGGAATATTAAAATTGACTGATTTTGGCTTTGCTAAAGAAACAAATTCTAAAGAAACATTGCAAACACCATGTTACACACCTTATTACGTTGGTAAATAAAAAACAAACAATATCATTAGATGTCAATTACATTTTCTTTATTCATTATTAGGTAAAATATCAATTAATTTTTGTGTTTTTCAAGCGCCTGAAGTGCTGGGACCGGAAAAATATGATAAGAGCTGTGATATTTGGTCACTTGGTGTAATTATGTATATTTTGTTGTGCGGTTTTCCACCATTTTATAGCAATCACGGTTTGGCTATTTCACCGGGAATGAAAAAACGAATACGTTTGGGACAATATGATTTTCCATTACCCGAATGGGAGAATGTTAGCACCGAAGCACGGGATCTCATCAAAGCCATGATGTGTACAGACCCACAGGACAGACTAACAATCAGTGGTGTGATGAGAAATCATTGGATCTCAGTGAGTTAAAAAACAACGTTTCCCATTATACAGTCATTTACTTTTACCCTTAAATGCCACATGCTTAAATTCGACTTGCTGCGGTTGGATCCCCAAATTAGATATGATATTTCCTCATTCAATTTGAATTTCCAATGGCACAACATCTCAATTCAGAATTTTGTTCTATCGCTCATCAGTTTCTCAGCGCTTTTGCGTCACAATTCGATGGTTAATTGTGAAAAGTGACTAATTAGCTTTCATGACATTTCCAATTAAAGTATCGAATACCAATTTTGGTATCATATAACATTTAATTGTTGACATTTTATTCTGTAAATTTGATTACATATCAGTCGATCATCTCATTGATTCATATTACTCATTGCATATTATTATGAATGCAGAAACATACAGAAGTACCGCCGACTCCCTTACATACTGGACGAGTGTTGCGTGAAGGTGAAGAATTATGGCCAGAGGTACAAGAAGAAATGACACGTTCTCTTGCAACAATGAGAGTTGATTACGATGCAGCAAATTTAAAACAGTTGGACAATACCAATAATCCATTATTAATAAAACGTCGAAGGGCAAAACAATTGGCGAATACTCATCTACCAACACCAGCTTCATAGAGATTACATCTTATATTAATATTAATAATTAATTTCGTATCGATTTAATATCGCGATATAAAACGAACAAAGAAACAACATGTTATAAAAGTATTAAGTAATTGAAGAAGACAACACGAAATTTTTACTCATGCCTGATATTTGATTTTATGTTATGCAAAATTCAATAAATACAATTGTGTCTCAATTGACACCATATTGATGGTGTCAATTGAGATTCAAAGATTGATATCAAAACAATTAGCTAAAATTAATTATATACAGACAATAGGTAGCAAAAAAAGGATGTGTTTACATTAACCAATTCAATAATGCGATCGTTTAATCGAATATTTTATAAATATAGACACGCAAATGAGTAAGAAAATAAATAAATGTTTGTACTTTTTAGTGAATATATAGATATTAATCATAGGCTTTTAAATTACGGCCTATGAACAATTGTGTCACATTATATCCGAGGGTAACACATAACCTTGAAAATGTACAACAAGAATGACTACTTAAAATATATAGTCTCCGTGTTAGATAAATATAGTCTATATATAATGTGATAAATAACGTCAATATGGAATCAATTCCACTTTTAAATATCGAATATTTAAAATAGACCATTATCTCGTTCAATCACTATATAAGTGAATATATTTATATATGAAGTAAATTAAAAAAATTAAATTACGCTCAAACCGTCCAGGGTTGTAAAATTGCATTTTTTTTTTTGACACTAATACACGAAATATAGAGAGATAAATAATTGTCATAGCAGCTAATGTTATTTATAGATTAGACGAATAAAAATTACATATGAAATCTATATATAGATATATGTTTTAGATATATTCACAGGACAATGAAATAAATTTATGACATATATGATATATGTTTCATAAAAAAAGAAAATTACAATTCATTTTTACGAGTTTTATCAACTTCACAAGTAATTCCCGTGTGGAAGTATGTCATCATTGATCATTTTTACCTATAAAATCCTATAACATATGTTTTCTGTTGACATTGCGTTAATGAAACTTGCACTCGGGATAAATAGAAATAAATCTAAATGAGTAAATTACAATACGTAACTGTTAAAAGAACTTCAGTAACGAAGAAAAATTGTGAAATGAGATATTTCTTTAATTTTTTTTATGTCTGAAACGTGGAGGAAGAGAGAGATAGGGGGAGAGAGTTTGACGAAGCCATTATAAAAAGGTGCGTTGCGAATTTTCTTATTTCCAAACGAACCCACCGCCAGAGTTTGTTGCGCAGTGTTGAAACAAACTAACGAAAATAGAAACAATGTCACCTAACACATTTCATCATATCATTATCATCATAGTTTTCAATTGTATTTTTACAACGACAAATGGAGTGAAAAGTTGCAGATATTGGTGTAAAACAAGTGATGATCAATTTTATTGTTGTCCTATGGGATCGACAGAAAAATCCATATCGAAATTATGGTCGTCTATTTCATTACCGATGTTTTGTTTCGGAATATTGATACACACTATGACTTGGCCAGCATTTCATCTATATTCATCGGCGTCTGAATACGATACCTCAAATAAAAAAAAAAAATATTGTCCTCCAATAAGATCAGTTTGTCCAAGAAAACAGAATTTGGATTACCCACTAGAACCCTGTCATAATGATACGAACTGTGATGATGATGAAAAGTGTTGCTTTGATATTTGTTTGGAGAATAAAGTGTGTAAACCCGCAGAATGATAAAGATATTGCTCGTGCTATGGCTGATTCTATTAAAATGTATTTTGTCTTTAAATTGATATTATATTTATACACGATAGATGTATATTATGAACAAAAATATAATCTTGAAAACGAAGAAATCTATAACAAATAGCAATTAAAATGAATATATACACATTCTATATAATGTAAAAAACATTAATCATCAATGGTATTTTTCAATTTTGATTATTATTATATTTATTGCTATAATTATTATGATTACTATAATCATCATCTATGACACGAATAATTTTTAATTGTAAAATTGTTATTTTAAATCAATCGCCGCAACTGGAGTCATCGGAATCACATGATGACGACAATTCTGTCTCGTTGCATCTTTCATCTGGCGCCATTTCTTCATCCACAGCAAATCTACAATAAACAGAGGGACTAAAATAATAGTATGTGCCAAACAACAATATTCATTAATTAATAGTTTGTATATACATAAATATTGAGTTAATTTTATTCATCTCAACACCAAGACTATTATTTATATTGCTCGTGTCTAGTACAGTTTTACACTGAGTAAATAAGTTATTAGAATGAGAAAAAAAAATGTAATAATAAATGTAGAAATCATGCGTGTAAATATATAACTCAATTTAATTTTATGCATCACAATATTATGAGTGTAAAATTATTATGAAAATAAGGTAGGATGACACCAATAAAATTACACATACAAAGATATGTGCGAGTCTCGCCTTTTAATAATCATTTTATATTTCGATGCTTTGCGGTGATGTGTTGTGTTATATTGTGTATATATATGTATATGTAGATCTATGTCTTCACGCAACTTCCAACGTAATACATTTCAATAATGTTGAACAGCGTGCTTATCCTGGATACACTTTGGCCGTTTTGATTTCTTCATGAGGCAATTCATTGGACAGCACGACTCGTCAATTGATCTGTATTATTATTATCGCATTTTATCCAAACTCGTTCAATAAACTTTAATTGACTTTGAATTATTCGCAAGATATTATAGGTAATAAAACAAATATATTTATAGTATACACATATATATTGTATACTATATATTAATCCCGATATTTATTATCGAATTATATGGTGATGATAAATACTATATAAAATGAACGATAAATTTACCAGAATTAACTTGAGAAAATAACATACTTTTCAAAGATCCAATTATCAACGTTTGTTATATTGGCGTTGGCGATGCTGTCCTTGAGGAAGGATAGGGCTTGACAAAAGTCCCGACCTACGTTTCGCAGGTGTAATGTGTCTAAGTGTAAACCCGCCAATGGTCCTTGATCACAGCCACAAAAGCTACTTTCCATTGTATAACTTCTGTAAATTGCGAAAATAAATAGAAAAAAAATGGGGAAATAGAAAATTTTGCAATTTCAAGTTTAAATTGAGAAAATAATGAAATGGAATTTTGCAAATTTGACTTTTCATCACAATATAAGATAGACGGCACAACCGTTTCTCTACACCCTATATAGAAAGCCAATATAAAATACCGCAGTAGACTACATTGAGCTCTGCTTACCTCGCAACGCCGAGCTGGCGCCATATAGCGACCCTGGCCGTGGATTCCTTGTTCCTCTCGACCTTGAACGAACACAGAGGCAGAGCAAAAGCAGGCGATGTTTTCTGCATGAGTCGTGGCAGCATCTGAAAAAATACAGAAAAGCGAAACCAAATGAAAAGCGAATTATATTAATTTATAAATAGAAATTTAATGAAAAAAATGGAGGAGAAAGAGAATGATTGAATGTTAAATAAAAATACAAAAAATTAATTGATCACGTGTGCAGTTGCCTTTTTGTTGAAATTATGTATGAACATTCAATGTTCAATACAGACCAAAAAAAAAAATAAAAAAAGAAATTTTATTATAGACAAATAAATAGGATTAAAATACCAAATATTGAATGGGCTGATCAGATTTCTCGTGGTCAGCTGCGCTCCAAGAGCCCGACCTTGAGCATCCAAAAAGAAAAACGTTCTTCCTTCTCGAATGGCCATGATAATCAACGAATACATGTGGCGGTCGATGCAACACCCTACTGCAATACTCCATTAGACCTTTTGTATGGTATATAACAGGGTGTAATACACGATTGGGGTTGCTCCAACGACGGTTCAAATCCTCATTAGTCAGACCGTACCGGTTGCTGAAACAAAAAAATTATACAATTATCTTAAATCTCAATTAATTATGTGTAGAAACGATTTTTCATCATTAAATAACTCGGCTTATAAATAGCAATATATGTATCTTTGCAATGGCAATCGCCTTCATTACCATTCTGTCTCTTGCATATATATATGTATATACATAAAGAAGTAATGATAAAAACAAAACAAATACAAAGATTATAAATAGCTTTGTTCATTATCGACAGATTGAAATTAAACATTTTTATTTACACAAGTCACATTTAATGATTCAGACGCAGTTAGAAGGACATTTCCGGCGGCCGGAAGTCGTACTCGAAGGAAACGATCTCTCGGTGTCGCGCATACGCAATAACATTTGCCTCTAAAGAGATGAAGGAGAAGAAAAAAAAAGGAAAAAGGAAAAAGTAAAAAGAAATAATAATAAAATAAAATAGAATGAAAATTTTATATATATTATATTGCTACAGAGGTAGGTATTTGATTGCAGGATATTGTAGGGGAAATATTCATAGCCATAAAAAATACATACATATATAAGTATTGCATTGCTTCACGTAATAGTGTTACATAGACGTCAATCATGAATTTCTCACTCGCATCAGAATGAAAAAGATGATCATGGAGATGGAAAGAAAGCCAGAGAAGCGTAAATAAAATATAGAGAATGATCGAAGAGTGATACATATATATATATATATATTTATGAGAGGCAATGAAATACGATGAACTAAAACGAAAGAAGGGAACCGAGAGTGGAAAATTGATATAGCTGCTGGCGAGTTAAAATTGCAGTATGACGTCAAGTCAATGTTCGCCAGTAGTATATGTATACATTTCAATCCCACCAATCCAACTGCCGAGGTATTAATTTTATCTTCAATCGTCTTCTTCCATTTATTATTTACTAAGCATCAGAAATATTGGTCGCCATTCGGGTGATGTTATACTTTTTATATTTAATATATTTTTTTTTTAGTCATAGAGAACTTGCAATTGCGAGTACTAAATGAATAGCAACGAATTCATTTACACACACACACACACACACACACACACACACACACACACACACACA
>CAJUYH010002211.1:0-20788 GCA_910591685.1 Galerucella tenella | reverse complement strand
ACACACACACACACACACACACACACACACACACACACACACACACAGTGATTTCTTCAGTCGGAAAAGTTGGCTGAAACAATAACAGAGAAATATTCTTCGCAGCAACCCCTCAATCAAAATAATAAATAGTGATTATGTGAACGAGATTTTTCTTGAGGATACTGTCGATGGGTTTTTTTTTATAAAAAAAAGCCTTTTTTTTCTCTCATCCATGGATTTTTTGTTATATTTTTCCAACAACATGAATGTTATTTTTGTCGTTTATTAATTGGCAGGGAGGCCAGAGAACGTGGCGTAAGAGTTCAAAGCAATAACAAAGTTGAGAATGGATAAAAAATAAAAATACAAAAAAATACAAATGAAAGAGTAGGTACCACTATCCACCAGCATAAACAGCAGTAATGGTAGTAGTAGTAGTAGTAGTAGTAGTAGTAGTAGTAGTATAAACTGTGCGCATACGATGTCAATGACTTGAACGTAAAGATCCTTGACCGCCAACTTCTCTTCTGTTCATATACACCCAGGCAGTTGGGTTGAAAATTATGTACAATGGATTATGTTTTACGCTTTGTTCTGCTTCGCCCCGAAGATATTAACAGGTAAAAAAAAGGTCTTCTCCTTCATTATTGTTTTTTATTTCGTTGATCCAACTGTAATCCCAATAATGTTTTTGTTCGTGGTATCTCTTTGTTCGTTGAAGTAACAAGCGGAAGAGAAGTCGACACGTAAGCATTTACGTCAAACATTTGTCTTTTTTATTTTTTCTGTTTTTTCTGTTTTTTCTGTTTTTTTCTCTTCCTCATCGTCTCTGTGAAGCGGTGAATAGAAAGAAAATAATTACAAATCTTACATGAAAGAGATGGCTTTATCTATTTTGCGTTGGGCCGATCGCCATATATTTAAGAAGTGGAATTTCATGACAAGATGGTGTAGATAATGTTTGTGTTGAAGCATACCATGTACATATCGTGCATATGTATATATGGATATGCGGTCGTGAAGATGCGGCTCATTAGACTTGGACATTGCCGCAGGTCACACAAGTCTTGGGGTCCTCCTTATTTCTTCACGCGCGCACACGCCCGCATTTCTACATGTATTTATATTGAGATATGGTATATACATGTTGTTGTTGATGCTGTTGCGTGAAGCGCATCGTACAGAAAATGAAAAATTGTTCGAGTATAGAAGAAAACCCGGGGGAAAAAATAAATGAATAAAACCATGAGATGAGTAAAAGCCATGGCGGAGCATGTGAATGTATAAGAGAGCACAGGGCACACAAGATAGTTGCGTGACGTGCCCAAGGGGACTTTAAATTACGCGCGTATCTAAGCATCCATGTGTGATGTGTACATAAAAGTGTCTACGTATGTCTCCACATCGCCAGATTTCTCGTTGAAAAATTAATATATATATATATATATATATATATCACTCTCATTTGTAGTCAAACGTAAAAGTCCATATATATATTTTAATTTTTTTCCAATATTTTTCTCAATAATGAGCAAAATGTAGTTTATTTTAATGATTTAACAACAGAGAAATAACTATGGATATATGTATGAATGCAAAAGCAGAGAAAATAAATGTGTAGTTGAAAAGTTATTGCCAATAATTTTTTGCTACAGATGTATACGTTAAGTAGTTACGTTCTTCTTCTTATTTAATTTTGTTTGTGCAATACTTGAGATGCTGCTGCGCGACTCTATATATACACACACACACACACACACACACACACACACCAAACGAGTTGTATATAGACTTGAATAATGACGGAGGAATAAAATGGAATAAGTCGAATGTGGGGTTGTGGCGGTGTTTGTTAGCGCGAGATCGCAACTACCGCGTGTGTTCGCGCTCCTCGTCAGTGTCCTATACCTTCTTGGAATAACAAAGGGAAAAGTATATTGGAAAAAATGTGTGGAGTGGACCTTGCTTTTTATTCGATCGTAAAGCGCCCTCCTCTTCATTCTCATTTTCTCTTTGTGTAATGCAATAGATATAAAAAGAGGGAAGGAGACAATGAGAGAGAGAGAGAGAGAGAGAGAGAGAGAGAGAGAGAGAGAGAGAGACCGATACCAAAACGATATATATTTCTTTGACTGTCGCAATGTTTATTTAACTGCAAATAAAATGAAGAAAATGAATAAATAAATTATATATTATTGGATATAAATATAGTTTGGAGATATATATGTGAAGTTTACAATTAAAATCCTGTTGTCACGCCCACCTGAAGATGAAAAATGTGCAAAAAAAATAATTGAGAAGTAAAAAAAAAAAAGAATATTAATGAAATGATAAAATAAGATATAAAAAAATGTAGTGCGCTGAAATACACAACGTTCTTCATGGTTATTTTGAAGATTGATGTTAAATATATATGTGCGAATTTCTATGGCTCTCTGCGCTTTTTTAGACACAAAAAAAAATTAATAAAAGAAATAATGAACACATCCCTGTCCATTCTCATACCTGGCTGACCTTCGAATTTAAAGTTGTATCCATATAAAAACTCCAGCCACTAGAGAGAGAATACGATATAGTTATATATTCGATTGTATTTTTGTCTGTCTATGAAACACAAAAAAAAAACCCTCTTAAATATTTCAATACACCCCAAATTAATCAAATTGAAAAAATCACAATGTGTGATAATGAAAAAATAACTAATGAATAAGTAGCCAAGCAGTGAATTGTGATAACAATCGTGTTTTTTTATGATAAAACAATTGAAATAAATTAAATAAACAGAAATATATGATAAGTCTTGCATTAAATAATTTCGTTTGAGTTATTTCAATTATAGAAATTTTATAGATTAAATACAATTGATTCAATGAAAAATATGATGTACTGAAAATGTCGAAATGTCTAACTTTATGAGAATTCAAATTCAATACAGCACTTTAATTATTATCAACATTTGAACGTAATAAAATCGTCATTAAATAATTCTGTTGGCTCAGTATTTTTTTCATTGTATGAAAATGGAAAAAAAAAAAAAAAAAAAAAATGCTGAAGGTCTTGACAATTTCATAATGCTATAAAACCGTTTTTCATATCTATCATTCGCCACGCCAGCTACAACATTGTCGTTGCCATTATCAACATAAACATCATCGCCGTGGCCCAAAGAAATCGACATCTCCAACCAAGTACACAGATATAACAATTAATAAGAACTGCGCTGTACATATATTTTTACATGGGAATATCTCACGGCATAGCTTGAAATAGACCTGGGGCTTTTATCTCTGTCGTTCAACATAGCAAGCCCAACCATCAACTCGCTAGCTGCTTTATCGTTCCCCACAATTCCCCGCAGACGTTCTCTATAAACTGGAAGAGTGGCTGGATATAATGCCGCGACCCTATTGGATCCTTATTCTTCTTCTACTTCTTCTTCTGTTTCTTCTTTCTCTTCTTCTTCATCGGCGTTGGTGCAGCATCAACTGTGGTGGTGCCGTGCGCATTATTCGCTTTTGTTTTTGCAACAGGTCCCAGAGAGACAGAAAAATATAAATACAGTGATGTAGAAGAAGAGTAAGAGAGAAAAAGCGAGAATGGTAGCGAACATATCACGAATAAAAAAGAAAAGAAAATTGCATGGGGGATAAACGAATAATAAAAAAATGAGACGAGGAAAAAATAGGAATACGATATAAAAGGAATGGAGGAAAAGGGAAAAAGACGTGAGTGAATGAGAAAGATGGAAATAAAGAGAAGGAAGAAGAGAGATGAGGAGAATGTGGCTTCTAGTCGAGGATCCGAGTGGCCTGAAGGTGCCGATGCAACATGAAATGTATATAAATATATGGGAGGAATACGAAGAGATGAGAAGGAAGAGCAAAGAGAAGTTTATTCTATGGTGAAAAGAGAATGAGGAGGCAGAAGTGAAGGAGGATTGCTTGCTTAGTTTAGAGCATTTATGCTCTATTGCTCTTACAACTTGTATGTATTTATTTTACATATCTACATGAGCGCCAGATTCACCATGTTACACCTATACATATATATATCTTTTTATTTGATGATCGTTTAAGCGGCTATCTATTGCGAGAAGCGGCAAGAATCTTATCTGTTTTTTTTTTTTTTTTTTTTTTCAATTACGTATACATTCTCACGGGATTATCGCACCCACACTTACACACACACACACATACACATGATCAAAGAAGAACTATGCTGCGATTAATTGTTTGATAATTTTATGTGTATTCCATGGACCGTAGAGTTGGTGAAGTTTTTTTTTTTTTTCAGTATTTGATTGATGATTTTTTTTATGGTTTTTTACGGTAACAGTTGGGTAAAAATGTTCGTGAAAAAAGTTGATATATTGCCATTGTACAACATCGATATTCGAAATCATTTTTTCATTTGAACAAATTATATTTTATTTCTTTCATTTTGTTTCAGTTAATTTTTTTCTAGTTGTTACTGTTCAAGTTGTTGAATAGTGCGCTTGGTAGATGGATCATTGGTTGCTTTAGGTGTAGGTCTGTGAATCATCTTCAACACACGAATAATCAATCCCCTCTTCTTTCTGTTTCCCCTATAATATGGGTGCACACTAATACTACTATTGCTACTACCAACTACTACTACTACTACTACTACTACTACTACTACGAGTAAACTCCTGTGTGATTCGCGTCTCGCAGCGCACTCACCAGCCGCACAGAGAAGACTCTTAAGGGAGCTCACGACGCTGCGCGAGACCAGTTCGAGAACGCGACCCTAACACTGACATCCGGTGTGTTTATTCGATTTGAAAATTTCAAGTTAATAAACGAGAGCCGGAAACAGGACACGAATATATATTGCAAGAGAACAATAATATACACGTTAGTCTATCCAATTTATATCATTCGTCTAAAACATGAAGATTGTATTGCTGCTTCTCGTCACCACTTTTATCGTCTCAGGTAATATTTAAAATATTATATCACTTTTATTACATTATTGACAAATTAATTTTCCCATTTGATCATAAATTCAAGTGAATTAATTCATTCAATCACGTCAATATATTCTTTTTTCATTTCTATTGAATTAATATTCTTATAGTGAATTATACATTTGAATTTATTACTGTTGAATGGCAAAATATGAATTGCAATATTTTCGTCTTGATTAATTGTAAATGGTGTTGATTAATCTGAACACCGATCATGTTAATCTATCCAAGTGTGGTATGCGTAGTATAATGCGGACAATCGGATGTTGCATCTTACATTACGTTCATATATAATATAAAATAAATATATATATTTTCATCGTTGACGACGCGACACTCCAAGGTCTTCGGGTCGCTTAACCACACCTGTACACCGCCCGTCTCATCAACTTACCGCACGTTTTATAATTTTTACTCAGCCATATATATATATATATATATTAGGTTCAATATTTTTTCCACCATTATATTCTGTCCACCATGAATTTTTCCATTTTATTTTTCATTTATATATTCTCGTTTCTTCCATTCCTCTTATTACTTACAAGAAATAAGGCGAGAGACTGAACACATCAGTATTTGTTGACGCGTCGGTTTTATTTTCGTTTTTGTCTTGCTCGGAATTTCTATTTTTTATCTGTCTGCTTTTATATACACTCTGCACATGGTGTTTTATATACATATATGAGACAATTTATGAAAGAGAATGAAGAACGAGAGAGAATCGTTTATTACCACGAGCTTTCAACACACAATTTATTCAGTTCAACGAACTCAATCTATTCTATATCATAGAGATGAAATTAAACTCATTTTTATTATCACACTGAATAATAAATATTGAATGTATGATTTTTTTTATTTTTTTATTTTTGTTATTGGATTGTCTTGCATTGTTTCATATATTTATTTATTTGTCTAAATGTGTATCCACATGAAAGTGTCATTACAGTGTGAAAAAAAAATAATTAAATAAAATAACGGTTGCGTATATATACGAGACGGTACCGGACGTTCATATCAATTATAATTCATAGGATTATTTCTCTCGGGTCCATTGTCAACCTAACCCGAACGCCATTAACGGTGTGTAGTGAGTCGGAAGCGGCGGTAAAAACGTGCCTCAGCGAAACTCACCACATATATGCACATATATATATATATATATATTATGTATGTTGAAAGAGACGTGTGGATGTGTGTGCACACACCTACCCAAACATTCTATGCGTACCTCTTACAAAAATAAAGTATGCATAATGCATAGGACAATCGAGTCCTTGAAAGAAGAAAAAAAAGAATAACGAATTCTCTTTTATTCTTTTTAAACGAACCTCATCAAATACTGTGAAACTCAATAAAATAAAACATATATTTGTGACGACCATTAACTTATTTCATCCCTACATTAAAATATAAATTCATCTTAATATCTAAATATAATAATAGTTCATTGAATTTAATTTAATTTCTTTTTTTTTTTTTGCAATTACAGCTCAGAGGATAACGACAATTCAACTCGATGGAGTACAGTATTTTGTATCGAGAATGAATCCCTATAGTCCTGAGTTAAACTACTTCCTATCGTATCAGTATTGCCGATCGCTTGGTCTACAACTAGCGTCGTTTGAGACAAAAGAAAAAGCAGACACAATGATCCAATATTTAAAAAATGCCGGTTATACAAAGTATGATTTTTGGACGTCGGGAAATAAATTGGGAACAGATATGTTCCTTTGGATGAGCACCGGTCTGCCATTTAATACAACATTTGATCACATGCTGAGACGATCGAGCAATCATGGTGTTGATGTGCCGCCAGGAACGGAACCTCAAAGGGTTGCGCGCGACAGGTTAGTGTACTATTTTTTTCATTGTCCATTAGTCTAATGAATTCGAACGAATAATTCGCGAACAATCTTAAAAAGTAATTCCTTTACGTTTGTTTTTTTATGAATTCAGTGGTGACCGTGGTAGCATGGACGGCTGCGTCGCAATGATAGCACCAACACTCGATTGGGATGCGCAAGATTGTACCCTCGTTAAGGATTTTATTTGCGAGCAGACACGATGTTATTATTATAACTATGGAAGCATACCGGTTTCGGCTACTCAGGGGTAAGAGGTGAGACATTTAATTCCACGGTACATGAAAAGTCGCCCGCGCCTGCTTATACATATATATATATGTATGTACGTGTAAATGTAAATATGTATATATATATATATATATATAAAATGATATTTGTGATTTAAAAGTAGAATTAGTATTGACAATTTTAATATATAATAATAATACAAGAAAAAACAAAAATAATAATTTATGTTGGTTTCAAAGGTTTTACATTATTCTGTAGTACACATGTAGATTTGTTTATCCAGTAGTATGATACTATTTATTTATTTATTCATTTATTTACTTGGTTTTAATCTTTATGTTGTTTAGTTGTTTTATTTTAAATTAATCGCAGGGTGTGCGCACTTTTCATAGACACAACTACTAATCACTTTTTTCATCGCATAAATAAAGGAATATAGAAAAGAAGATGGAAAAATGGAAAAAAAAATCCTATTTATGTAGTTAGAGACTAACAATCTAATACGTTTGAAAATAATTTCCTTTATCGTCAACGAAACGGAAGAAAACAAAAAGCAAAATAAGACAAAGCGATATATTGGAAATTTCTTTAGTATCGTTGACACTAACAACAAACAACGTCTTTCATCTTTATTCTCTGAACATGTGCTCAATGATTCGATTTTTTGCTTATCAAATGTGTTTTAGAAATCGTAGACCTTATGCGACAATGACGACGACTACAGCCTCGCCGGAACACAACCGAGACGATAAGAACGATGTAGTAACAGCAGTAACAACAGCCGCAGCAGCAGCAGTAGCAGCAGCAGCAGAAGAGACACCTGAAGCAGGGACAGCAACATTGGACAAAGGGACTGAATCAACGCAAGATGCGTTTGATAAAACTGACGATGAAGAATCACGTCATCATGATAAAAATGAAACGTTAGAAGAGCAAGAAGTACAAAAAGAAAATGTTGACAATATGTCTCCGCCATCGAGTGAAGAAATTTACTCAATCCCCAATGATCTTGTAGTTGGAAGACTAATGAATACACTTGCCACTGACACGTCATTATCATCATTATCAACCGTAAAAGCTAACGACGGAAAAATTAAAGTGGAAAAAAGCCGTACTCAAGACATCCCCGATATTACAAGTCTATTTGGTAATGCGGCGATTAAAACACGTACGGCAACTGTTTTCGATGGCTTGGAGACACACGACATTCGTTCATTGCAACGGGCCAACCAACAATTAAAATATAATGATAAAGTAACATTAACAAATTTGCCGCATGAGAATATTGGCGATACTGAGGAATCAAAAACAATTGGTCCATATGATAGCGTTCAGGATTATGTTAATGATGAACCAGAGAGTGCAGTTGCAAGTGAAATAACTAAAGATCATGATGATGATACAAGTACTCCTTATCCTGATGCCGAACCAGCTTATAGGTATAACATCAAAGTCCGCACAAACGGAAAAGTATTAGACCCTCCGTCCAAGTAATCCACCCAATAATAATTAAGTAATTATTCACTTAAGATTCATCTTTATGATAAAAGCTTCATTGATATATATTTAAAAATATTGGAATTGACTTAATAAAATTCAGAATGCGGTGCATTTTTATATACGATGACGTAGATAAAACAAAAAGAAGAAAAAGCAAAAACAAAAAAAAAATGAAATTTCGCCATTTGAAATGAATCATTAATTATATTAATGATATGTATGTTTAAATAATGGGCAAAATAATACGTGATGTCAGTGGACCAAACATAGAATGTATTGTTGCTTTGTACACGGTGTTGGGCCACGGGGTCTTGGGTCCATTGATGTCACGCATTAGACGCAATTATCACATTATGTAATAATAATAATTATGGTGAATACGAGTGCAAGACGAAACGTTGTGTTGAAGAGAACCGAAAAAATGAAGATGGAAGCGTGAAAAAAAGGAAAAAAAACTTTTCAGTTTGCAACTTCAACGTTTCCGTCATCCAATCGTATTTATTTTATTAACATATTTAGACATTTTTAATTGTAACATTTTCCTGTTTGTCAGTAATGTTCATTTGATGTTTTTGACAATCAAACAAATCCACAAACAGTGTATGCCACTGATATATATATTAATTGTATTTAATAAGTACAAGAAGAATGAAGAGCGATTCTTGTATTAATGATTGAATGATTTTAATTTACAATATTTTCATATCTACTTACCAACCATTAATAACACCCTCGATATTCAACATTGGAACTATTTTGAAGACGTAATCATCACGGAGGCTCTTTGCGTAATTGTTGTCTGCCAAAAGTGCTTCCAATGTTCCATGAATAACCCACGATGAATTGCTCTCGCCTGGATGAACTCTCGAAGTCAAAAAAATAATTTTTCGCTTCTAAAATAACCATTAAAATAATATTTAATTGAAACGATTTCCAACTATGATAATAATAGTGATAAACCACGTTATCTAACAATGCAAACTCACAGAAATTGGATTAATTTTCGATTCCACTGATGTAATTGTTAATAATGGACATTCATTGCTATTTAATGTGTCGCAGAGAGTAACTGCGTGAAAATATATTCCCTGATTATTGAGGTTCCTCGACCATTTCCAAATATACGCCATTAATTGACTGTATGTGTATGGAAAATGATAAGCCATGTAGCAGACATCATATGAATGGGGAAAAATCACAGTGAAAGAGGTTGTGAGATAATTTTTTCCTTTACACGGTCGTCGATAGCTATTTCGGTAGTAACAAATATCCATACCAGTTCGTATCCAACCTGATCTTCCCAATTGCGCTTCAGTCACGCTAAATAATATAGGTTTCATTCCAAAATTAAATTGTGAATTGGCTTTTTCACAATTGACAATATTAAATGTATACGGAATGTTTGCTTCCATATTTGATACTTCAAAGTAAAACCATTGATGTCTCGATGCACTGTTAACATCAGGCGTGAGTATAAGATCGTATTCTCTTGCGCCTATCTGTCATAATTCATATTCAATATCATCTTTTATAGTATTGTTTTGTGAGTCAATGAAATAACTGACAATTCATTACCTGAATAGCTTTTCTCAAGTTTCCACTCTCGAATCTCGATTCAAACTGCAGACTTTTAACATCAACATAAGGATTTCCAATGCGTTCATCATCGAAATTGGTGAGATCACGTTCGTTGGTTTGCTCCGATGACAATGTAGTCAAAGAAACACTTGATGTCAGTGCGTCAAGATCAAAAACTGTCTCCTGACTAATGGAATTTGATCGCAGGCCACGATCAACGTTATTCAATAGCTTTGCACGACACACCTTTTTTACTTTATCATTCAATGGCTGCGGAATTCCACGACAAGTGCCACCCACAAGATCAGGATAAGCGACTTTAACAAATGGAATAACACTTTTAACACGACTCGCACAATTACAATAAATTAACTTATCATCTTTGGCATTTAATGGTACACTATCCAATATTTTTAATTTTCGCGGATAATCGTAGCATGTGAATGGCACATCTGCTGCATTTATTTCACACGATTTTACTTGCTTCAATAATTGCAATCGCTTTAGAGCAGTTTCATTTATTGTATCGTTAACAATTGACTCGTGAGATTTTGAACGCATTTCCATTTTGCATTGTGATTTAACGTTGCTCTGTTCTTTGAAAAGAACATTATACCTGTGAAAAATAATATGGATACAGTGAGAATACAATTGGAATGATTCTTATGACTTTATTGATGTTTTGTATTTTTATTTTTTTCTTGTAGCGTTTAATAAATCCATTACCCAAGAAGGTCATCAGTTGATCGCTGAGATGTGATAACACTGGCGAAAAATTGTGCCTCATCGACATTATTCATTCCATCCATTTGTTCCAATTTACTTCTCTGTATTCGGAGATTGGACTGTTGTTGTTCATCGTATTCATCATCATCGCCTGACTCAATATCGCTGCACATTCTTCCAAGTGAATTAATACTGTTGGCCTATTGCACAAAGTAATATTATTATTTCATTCATTCATAATTGTATTTATAAATTATATTGAATTTCGCATTATTATTATAGCAACCAAAGAATATAATTCAATATTATTGTTCTCGTATGCACCAACCTGACTTTCAATGTCGCTACTACAACTCTCAACGCTGTTGGCTCTCTTCCCATTGCCATTCGGCAGATTAAATCTGTAAAATATATATAATGTATTTATATAAGGTATTTAATTTGATAAAATAAATTTAATAAATTTAGCAGAGTTTCTTTTTTCATTCCAGAATAAATTTATTCGTAGTATTATATTAGTTGAATTCTAACCTGGCTGGGGACATTTCTGGTACTGGCAATTCTTTCTTCTCAAGACATTGATTTATTATACCGCATACTCTTGATAAAAGACAATCGTATGCTTTTATATCAGGACAATTCGTGGAAAATCGGTGGAGAAGTTGTAAACCATTGTTTTCTTTAATAGCTTTTCTACCAGACTCTTAAATAAAAAAATGATAATATAAATTGTGAAGACACATATCAATGAAAAACTGACCATGTTGTAATAATAATACTGCGCAATGTGAGTCATTGACAATTTTTTGAATAAATTTTTGGTCATGGGCAGATATAGAAAGTAGATAAATATAAAAAAAAATTAGTTGAAAATATTTGTTTGAGAGAATGAAATGAGATGAAAAGATGATTTAACCTCTCAGAGTTTATATATGGAGGTGTGGTGGGACAAGGCACGTTGTAATATATCTAACAAAGGCGCTATATGAATTATTCATAATGTCATGTAAAGACGCTGATGCACAGACTAGACTTGCAGCCGGTGACTCGATTTCTTCAGTGATATTTTATTCAATACTCTTATACGAAAGATGAAATTGAAAGAGGAGAAAGGGAGATACAAAATATTAAAGTGGTAGATGAATTCAATATGACACACCTTAAAGGAACAGAGTAAATTGATTTTATAAATTTATTTTTCAGACACTCACTTATTGCACACAAATGGTGAAGGGTACACAAAGCATAATTGGCAATTTTTCGTCTCATTGAACCGTCCCATTTGTCCCATCTTTCGAAAATTCGCGTTAACATATGCACCATGCCAACTTTTACGAACTTTGCACAGCCAAGTCCTGAGAGAGAGAGAGAGAGAGAGAGAAAAAAAAAATAGAAATCAACATATGAAAGAAAATTTTAAGAACTAGTAGAATGGCCCCAAAGCTAAAAGAATTGCATCAATCCAATGGAAATAATGTTTTATCATGTTAGTATACTGTATTTAAGATTGAAAATTGAAATAAATACCGTTTTCATATTTACATATAATTTATCAGTACATAGTCAATTTTAATTTACGCTACTGCAGTTAATCTGGATTTTATGCAGCTCATATTGCGCGAGAATACATATCGACAATAACAATGAAGATTAAGAAATTGTTTCATCAATGCAAAGATTTGTTAAAAAGTATTCACTCTTTTACATTAGTAAATGATGCATTTTAAATAATATGAATATTCATTTTTTTCATCTTTATCCATTTAAGATGATGAAAAACGTGCAGATATGCCTGAAAATGCCTACGTAAATTTCACATGATTGAAACAAATCATTATATGGTGGCAAGTACAAGAAAACAATAACGTTTGATGGAGTTTTTATTAATTAAACATAAGAAGATATTATAATATATGGACTCACTATTGGTTGTGAAATGTTTGAAGCATTCGAGAAGGATTTTGAGCTTGAGATGAGGTGAATAACCAATACAGACAAAAGTTTTTTCAAACACTGGTATGATGCCATCTTTAACGAGGATTTGAATAGCAAAAGCTGACAAAAAAAAATTTTTCACATGTTGTATGTAATATAATATAATTGAATGTATATTTTCAAACTTACTATTTTTGGCAAGACATTTTAGGATCATTAGCAGTGGTAATAGCGTTCTCGAGTTGTTGTAGTGTTGTTTCAATAGCGAATGAAACAGTTTTGTAGTATTGAGAAGTCTCACTTTGATAGGAAATTTTTGATCCTTTTGAGCAATCTAAATTTCATAAAGAAAAAAAAGAGAGAAGTTTGTTTATATAAAAATTGCCAAGGGATTTGAGTCCATCCGTTACGTTTATTAATGATGCTGTTTACTTGGCCCAAGATCCAAATAATCTCTTGGACGAGAATTTCAGTCATTGTGCTGTCTGCACGTTGGGAACTGATCAAGAGCTTGAGAAATATTTGTGTCCCACCAAAGTGTATTAGTTGAGCAATTATTGTGCGCATGAGATTTTCTGGGTGAACAAAGGATAAAATGAAAAAAACATTACTATTATAGAAAGTGGATGTTAGCCTTGGCGTTTGATATCAAAAAATTATGTGATAGAACAAGAAAAGAATTATTACTTGAAGTAGAATGTTTGCCTTTAGTTGTCTTTAATTTCACTTTTGACGTTCGAGGTGAAATAGATTCATGTAATATTCCAGTAATACTGCAACTCGCTGCATTATCTTTACATGCCTACAATTCAAATAATGAATTCACTCATACAATAAAATTGGCAGATGACAATAAAATAAAAATACTGAATTATATCATCGTATTCTTACGTCTAATAAAATCATAAATAACTCCATAGCACTAGACTCTTTGTTCCATAAAATTTCCATTGTTCGTTCACGAATTCGTCGATCTAAAAACAGATTGCAACGTTCACTAGTACGAATATTTCTGTATGAATCTATTATTCATTGGTCAATCAAATAAAATAATGATAGGGAGGTAGATATTAGTAATTAACTTTCGCGTTTCATCTATCTATCTATCACTTTTCAAAGATAATAAGCGAATGGTTTGACACGCTGCCAAACCTCTATATGTCATGACATTGTCAACAATGGTTTTAAATTATTTACGTAATTTAATGCAGTATTAAGTGCATATATGAAATTCTACTGAGTATTTTTATTTTTTTAATGTGCAAAATAAAACGCAACTTATCGTCAACGCAATTCCTGTCAACTTCTACACCTGTTTTCTGTCGTTCAAAATTAATAATATACGTTTTGATAAATCACTCACGGAATACATATAAATATATATATGTACATATGTATTAATATAATTATTGCGCTGTCAGCAGTTAATTTTACGTTACCTGATGATGTGACGCGAAGATAAATTTTCGACAGTGTACTTCTAATTGGCTCTGCGTTTTCATAAATTTTTGGTAAGCACGATCGTAATTTCTCCAATAATAATCCAATCACAGCATCATCCGTATTTTTAATTACCGATGACATGTCTCTGTAAATAAATAATCACCAAGTTCATACATATAATTTGTCAATATATAAATGAATTAAATCAATTATTCGAATTAATTAATTAATCAATCAATTTGTTATACGACTAAAGATCTTCAGTAAATGATTGCAAAAATTGACATAACAACAGGAGATGCTGTCTGTAAATATTCAGAAGGAAATAGAAAAATTAAATTCCCGATTACTGAAAAGTGAAGGACAAATATTATGTTAATGGTTAGATTAAACTTGGCACACATCCAATAAGTAGATTCAAACGCTTCTAACACGGAGAGAAAGAGAGAAAGCAAGAGCATTCATCTGTCCTAGAGACTGTTTATCGACTGATTAATGTCATGGAACTTGAAATGAGAATGTCAATGTTAATACACTCCAATAAACCTCAATGGTTTAATATATATCATGTAAAAAATTTTCAATTCACACCGATAAATTGCACGTGGATATAAAAAATAAAATGGAATATCAATTTTTCCTTAACGAAAAATATATATAAATATTAGTATGCCGTAATTACACTGAATCATTTGAAAAAAAGTCGTTGACCAATTGAGAATTCTCGCACTTCTCTGGCCACTCGTTCTCCTTGTCACTATCTCTCGTTCTTTTCATGGTCGATGTGAGATCATGCACTTCGTGGTTAAACATATGTGTATATATATATATATATATATATATATAGTTATAGATATATATATATATGAATGTATATGTATGATAAGATATATTGAGTATTTTATGATTATGTGAGAAAGAAAAAAAAAAAATGAAACTCGGGTGTGAAAAACAAAATTGAATAAACTGTTCGTCAGTTTTTTTTTTCCCAGATAATAAGTTTCTTGCACTTTTAATTGATTTCACAATTTTATATTGACGAAAGCACGAATACATGTACAATATAAACAAAAATATGGATATCTATATGCAAGTATCGAGAATAAACTGCTAAAAATAAATTCACGAATCCACTTTGCACACAATGTGGGTAAATAGAACGCCCGGATATTATATATTTGTTTCACAATTTGAATTAAAACACTATTTTCAAAAATATATATGCGTGAAGAATAAATGAATGAAGCGGATGATGTGAAATAAGTCCATTAATAAATATATAAACGTATGTTTGTTTGGTTTGTTTGTCTTGATGAACTATCTGGAATTTTTTTAATTTTCCATTCGATTATTTATTAAATTTTAAATGATTTTAAGATACGTAAAGTGAAAGAAAAACGAAACGCGTTGAACGTGTTGTCGAGGTGCTTTGACGTTTCTCACTGCCAAAACTATGTTTAAATGTTCCCCTCCAATACAAGTGCACATGCGGATTTAGCTATTAATAAACATTGAGCCTTCCCACTGGCTTTCCATAAATCCTCTTACTATATTCTCCAATTTCTTATGCCTATCATCATTTTCGTTTCGCATAAATTTACTACATTTATTTACATCGTTTCTGTAACACTAAGAGTAGGAGAAAGTGCGAGAAAAAAATATATTATTTATAGATAAAGTTAATAACCTCTATTTTCCTTTATAGACTTGTATATATAACAGTTGTAAATTGTACATCTGGCAGTTGGATTTATCTGATTTTTCCTTGTTCTATCCGAATATCATTCGAATAGTAATTGTTTATTTTTCTTCTATTGCCAAATGCAGTTGGATAACTTGTTTATTTATGGTTACAGATGCAAGATGATATGCCTGTGTCATCAATTTTGCTACAAAGTTTGCCTTTTTAATATCTCCATGTATTACATATTTCTATTTTCGTTTTTTATTTTTCATCACATAGTGATAAGAAAGCTATTGATTTTATCGGAATTTTCGCAACGGAAAATAGAGGATATATTTGAATTTTTCACAACTATCAATTGATAAACGTGCAAAAGAAGTAGAGATTATTTCCGGAAACGTCACATTGAATGATATAAAAAAAAAAAACATTGCTTTTCTCAAGTACACACATTCGCAAATGTGTTTTTTCCTCATATATAGCGGCAATATTGTGAAAATGGCGGGATTAAAGAATTGCAAAATTCATAAGAAGTTAGTTGTTATTGAATTTCCAAAAAAATTGTCGCACCAATTTTTGTTTTGACTTTCGGACTGTTTGTCGTGAAATTGACAATCACATGCGATTTCCAAGGAATTAGACATTTCATATGTCATGAATGGGACGAAAGAAATATAACTCGCGTCATCACGGAAGTAACC
Organism: Galerucella tenella; assembly: GCA_910591685.1. Lineage (NCBI taxonomy): Eukaryota > Metazoa > Arthropoda > Insecta > Coleoptera > Chrysomelidae > Galerucella > Galerucella tenella. The sequence continues at coordinate 4,150 of CAJUYH010002211.1, read as the reverse complement.
CAATCAAAATTACTGAAAATTTGTACACCGCATTTAGGTGTCAGGGGGATTGCAAATGGCGATATTATAATTGGATCCGTTTTTCGATTTTATCGAACATAACAATTATGTGTTTCCCATTGAAATATTATATGAGATAAAAATATAAGGCTTGTGATCTCGCGAGCGAGTTGACCGAAATGTCGGAAATTTTATACATAAACACTAAATAGAGGAAGAAATAAAATAAAGAACGGATAAATAATTCATTCGAGTGAAAAATAAATGAATAAATGAGTCAAATGAATTAATTAAATATAATCAATTACATGAAAAATATACATAATGCACAGAATAATTATTCAATTATGAAATTTTTACGGTTTATTCATGCAATGCATAACTAAATGAATCAATAAATTTATAAAGTTATAGATTAATGAATCAGTTAGATACCTAAATAAGACTATATATATAGATTATAATTATGAATATATATGCGTCTTTTTTCAACAAGGCAAAATTAAATAAATGTCGAAAAAATGAATAAACAAGCAAATCAACGAATATATAAATGAACAATGCAAAGTTGAACTAAACGAATAAACCGGACAAATATTGGCATTTCCTGAACTACTTCTATAAAAAGAATCTATTTATAGCCATTTATTTGTACTTTCACTATTTATTTTTTTCCAAAATTTGTGGGAATGGTTTCAATCGTTAATTACATAACATGTTCAGAAAATGTGTCCTCACCTGTATGACATGATGTGTTGTCGTTGTTAAACGATGATTATAGTATATTGATGTAGCGAGAGGGATGTTCTGAAAGTTTCATAATCTTTATTTTTATTCGGAATTCTATGCAATATTTTCAGTGTTTTATACGGGAATAGTTTATTCGGACAATTTTCCGTTGTCCAATGTAGTGTTCTCGAACTCACACTATCATAAATATTGAGAACATCACGGTGATAATCGGCGGTAATCAATACTGTTTACACACGGCCAGAGATTAACACTTTATTGACCGGTCATGTTTGAGGCTGCCACACAGTAAGGACCGGCATAGTCGCGCGCGCGTTTGTTCCCAGTACCGGCTAAATTTTCGCTATTCTTTATGTTGTGCTTATAAATAAATATTATAATGCATAAAAATATAGAGAGGTTAATATACATCTACTAACAAAACAGTAAATCCCACTGGACGAAAACCGTCGATAGCTAAAAATTGATTAATAGGCTATCGGTCGATAAAGTGTTAAGTTTTAAATTTATGGTGATTTATGTTACTTTCTTGATGTGACGTGGGTCCTAATAATTGATGAAATCTATTAACTCTAAGATCAATAATTTCTTAGTTAGTTATAATGTAACATAATTCAGACTTTGTCATTTAATTTTCATAATTATCGTTTGGAATCGTGTAAAAATTGTTTCTAATTGCATGTTCTTCAATATCTATCGATGACGACGACTTTATTCTAATATTATTAATTGCAATGGAGTCTTCAGCCATACAATCAGCATGTGAAATGATGATATTATTAAGAATATTTGTTACTTTATTCATAGAAGTATATTCTACCGATAAATCATCAGTATTAATCTTGAATTCTATTAATTTTTCATTAATACTCAATGGAAAATATTATTCATTGGATAATAAGTTCATTGCGAAGTAAATTTGTGAATGGTCACCAACATAATTTGCATAAACCTCAGCAGAACTGTTTTCTACTTGTTATTTACTTGCTTTCACTAGAGCCCTTTTGCTCGAATCCTGCTTACATTCGTTTTGATTACACGATGGGTCATATTGCCGCTAATTTATCCAATGGTTTCTTATCGGAATAGTTTTCACGATTCAATGTATTTCAATATGAATGAAAGAATGGAAACGTGTGTGGATAAATGAAAAGATCTAAGTGTGATTGCATGTGTAAATGAGGAAATGCAGAAGTACGTATGGATTGATATAAGAGTCTATATGCAGCAATGAGTAACTGTGGATAATTATTTTTATCACACTGCTCGTTAAACATGCATAGCAATTCAGTATAAAATATTTACTAGTCTTTATTTTTTCACGTTTCCATATGACAACTATAAGCTTGATGTTTACGAATACTATTCAATTTGTTTCATTCTATTACTAATATAAATGTATAAGTGTAGGAATGTAGAAATATCTATAAAAAAATTAGTAAATTTAGGAGTGAATAAGATGAAACAGCTCTATTTTCAAGCAAACTGTCAAGATAAAAATCATATTTCTCTGACACTTTAGGGAAGTAACCCAATAAAAAAGTGCTTATTTGAACTTGGATGTATTAATTAATAAGAACCAGAGAGATATATTAACGTAATTATAATATTTATAATTATTTTTTTTATGTTTATATAACTAAAAATTTAATTTTTTTTTCTCTTCATAATTCGCATTACATGTGTATAATGTAAAATACCGAAGTTTCAGCGAATGGAAATTATAAAAATTATTCCAAATCATCAGTGCCACGATTACCTGCATAGTAGCGTCCTTTTGACTAAGTTTCGCGTGCAATTTTTGGCACATTTCTGTTTATCTAGTTATTTATGCAGATCCGCCGTGTCTCAAAATAATTTCGTGTTCATCTACACATACTAATGGACTTCACATGTCCTTACAGGAAGAAATGTGGTGCATTCAAATCTAGCGATCATACCAACCAGTTTATGACTCCATCTCTGCCTATACGGAAGTTGTCCCTCAACAATTGCTTGACAAAAAAACGGAAAATTTATTGGGAGTCTGTTCTTATTTAACCTAAAAAATCGTGACAACAATTAGAAGAATTACAATTGTGTTAATTTTTGAAGGATATACGTACTTGATATTGAACGAATGAGACGAAAAGTATGAGTGATCACAGCATTGGTGTATCGGAGAGGTCATATTGCAACATATTATGGCCGGATAATAATTATGTACTGTCTATTGTAATATTACGTGCGATGAAAGTTTAAATCACGTGATCACTCGAGTGGCTTGAAAAAAAAAAATACATAGCATAGCAATGTTTGGGGATTCTGTCATGCTCTGTGATATTTCGATGAGATTTTTACATCGTCAGAAAATGATGTTTATATATACTGTAGGAGATTGCATATACGAGTGCATATATTGCACTCTGATGACGAGTTACCATGTCAATGAATCGTGATAGAGTAATATCTGTTAGTGTGTTAGATCTTGAACGTCTGAGAATTATTGGGAATAAAAATTAAATTATGGAATATTTGATTTTTTTTCCATACAATTAATGAATTAAATAAAGAAATGAATAAATGAATTATTTCAAGGAATGCACACTCAATTAAATGAAAAATATGATAAATTACTGAGGCTTATCGAGAAAAAATATTTACTTTTTTAATCAATAAAATGAAAATAAATAATTAATTTTTTGTACTACAATATATCTATGGAGTGGTATATTTAATAACGTCTAGCAGAAAAGTATTGATTAGTTGAATTAAACGGAATGGCGTTATCGTTTAATTAAAATGGAAAAATTAACTCAAACACTCGTTTATATGGAGAGCTATTTCTTAAATGTGAACAAAATTTGTATTCATATTACTTATTTGAATGATTTATACAATGAACTGACGTGATGAACAGTACAGGGAGTAGTTTACTTGCCCTAAATTTTTTATTTATTTTTTTCCCTGGTTTTTAAATAAAACACACGGCGATGAACAGTTGAAGAGATAACATCACAGTTTCTTTCTTTGTGTTGCAAGCGCGTTTACTAATTTGAGTAATCATATTTCTTAGATAATATAAACTAAACAGAATAGAGGAAAAAAAATTTGGTTTCAATCAGTTACAAATACTATAAATATACATGTAGGTGGACTTACATTTGATGAATTGGCTTCTTGACTATTCTGTACTCATTTATACAACCATGTTTCCTCTTTATTTCTTCTCGTCTTTAACTTTCTATTTATTTTCCATCTTCTTTTATTCTTTTTTTCCCAATACTCAAACAACCGTCGCGTGACAACTGTCGCTGTCTCGAGCGTGATATTGTTCGCGGCTGAATTTATTCACCCACTTTTGATTTCACCTCCTCCACCGCAACATTATTTTATATATATATATATATATATATATATA